>NSJW01000172.1:0-50531 GCA_019955255.1 Castanospermum australe
CTAAATAATTTTAGAAAGCCAAAACAATAAACTCCTAAGGCCTAATCAAATAAATGTATATTTCCCTTCCACATTTCTGTAATGCTCTATTGGAATATTTATTTTCCTCTTATTTATCGATTTTCTACACACCAACTGAAGCCCATCGTTTACAATAAGAGATTGAAACTTCTCTTCCATATTTTTATTCACAGATCCAATTCTCACAACCAAAAAAAAAAAAATATATATCGTTTTTTCACAAATAATTCCGCATAATTTTGTTAATAAGGGAAAAAAAAGCACAATAGTTGAAGAAAGTTGGGGGGATTACCTGGGTATCAATGGCTTTGAATACGACTCCATAGGTACCTTCACCAAGGACTTCACGCTTGAGATATCTATCGGCTACTTTCTTGGACGGATCGAGGTCTGCCATTTTGTTCCTGATATTGGATTAATTACAGCTAATTCAGCTGCAAAATTGAGAATTTGCAAGTGGGTCATTAGGAGCAAATTAGGGTTTTAGGAGAAAAAGGGTGAAGTATGAATCTTGAAGAAGAAAACCGTTGAAAGCCCCATCCTGAGAGACTTTCTCACTCTGGGTCTAGAGAGAGAAGGAAGGACGAAGAATTGAGTATAATAGCTGAAATCCTAAAGCAAAAGGGTAGCATGAGAGTGTTTGACTTTAAAGGTCGGCACAAATAATTAATTAAAAAATAAAAAGAGCTTAAGAATCAAATCAAGATTGGGTTTAAATTTGAGAATATATTCTGCACAACACTATTCTTCTTTTTTTGGTATAATATTCTCCACAACATTAACTTAGTATTGTTTTGTTGCTTCCTTATCACCAAAAGTGGGTGATGGTTTGGGTATATTTTATGATCTACTTAAGGTTTATTCTCCTTGGAGTCAAATTAATTTAGTATGAAATGAAAGTTGGGTATGATAAATTTTAAAGAAAAATTTATTTTCCATTTACTCTTACATAGGTAAAATTTGTTGTAGATATAAAAGTTAATTTTTGGAGAAATCACTTGGGCCTCTTTGAGTGAGTGAATGTTAAATGTTTGCTTAGACATTTTTAAATTTAATAAATGGAGATTATGGTTTCTGTTTTTTTTTAAAAAAAAAGGTAAAAATTTATTTCACAATTAGTGTCTCACATAAGGTACAAGTGGTATGAGAGAGGTTGGTTATTTACTAGTCAAATTCATAACACTTATTTACTGCTTGTTTGTATTGCAATGCCAAAGCTTATTTGATTACAGGAAGTATTAAGTTCGTTTTACAAAACGTCTTTGAAAAATGTGCCAACGCACGTTTGCATTGAAAATAAGCTTAAACAAACAGGCTTTTAACTTTTATTTTTTGAAGGTAAAATATAATTTAAATTTTTAAAGTTTATTTTGATATTAAATTATTTTTTAAAGTTTTTTTATCTCACTAAATTTTATAAACATTGATCTGACCTGAAAACGTTAATTTTGCTATTAAATGAAACAAAAGTCATCTACGTGTACACACTATGTGACTAATGTGCACACTACGTAATTTTTTAGTTAAAAAATCTTATAGAATAAAATATAATTTACACTTATGAAGTTTATCCCTGAATTAAATTACTTCTTAAAATTTTTTTTGTTTCGCTAAATCTTCTTGAATTTTAGTGTAACTTGAAACTAAATATTAATTTTATTTCATTTAACAACAAAATTAACATTTTTAAGTTAGATAAAAGTTCAGGAGATTTAGTGAAAAAAAAAATTAAAGAGTAATTTGATATTTAAATAAATTTAAAGATATAAATTATATTTTATCTTTTTTTTATAAATATCTTTCTAAGCAATGATGGAGGGAAGTCTATGTTGAAGAAGATATATTAAGTAAGATGAAAGCAGAGGAAATGGAAGAATTTTGAAGGGCTAAGGCGCAAATGCACAGCATAGCATATTAAATAATTACATCTACAATCAATTTTATATTCTTTAAAATTGACAGTAAAAAAATTTAAATATAAGGTGCTTCAATCAGATTCAAGGTTCTTGCCGATTTAACAAAACAACGGGAGAAGTGAAGCTGATTAACACTGCCCAAAGCTTTCCCAGCGCCAGAATTGAAGGGCTCTAACCCAGAATTGAATAAAGAGTGTTGAATATGAGTGCACAGAAGAAGACTTATTAAGATTCCTTTGCTTCTTCACTCCAACCCTGTTCACAGTTCACAAGATGGTCCCAGTGCTTCTGCACAACAGCAAACCAATTGCTGAATCACTTATTTTCCTTCAATACATGATGAGACATGGAAACCAGAGGACCCCGTATATGAGAGCAGTTGGTCACTCTCGGGAAAATTTTATTGATGAGAAGGTACCCACAATTTGATTTTTTTTTTTCTTCTCTATTTAATGGTTTCATAGCAGGTCCATTTTCTGCCTTATTGCCATGTGTTATTTAGAGGCTGGGTCGAAAGAAATTCATAGACTTTCCTTCAACTTACATCAACTTGCCAAGGATATTAGCATGACCAAGATACATTAAGATAACCTAAACAGAAAAATTAAAAGCAACTATTTGATACAGCGAAACTGACATCAAAATGCTGTTCCTCTGCAGTTGCAGGTCTTCATCAACACAGATCAGATGAAGGAAGGATTCTTGATTCTTGGTTCCCTGTTTTCCTTTTTCCCTAGGATGATTCAAAGGTCCTACTTCAATTTGAATTTCTCGAAAATGGAAGCCAGTGTTTTATTTTTCCATGAATTCTGCCTTCTAATGTTAATTGTCCAACTGGTCCAAGATATATGCCATTTCGAATCCTCTCTGCTTGACAACTCATACAAGATACGTTAATTTTCTATGGTTGACAAGCGCTCGAAAAATGACTCATGCTTTTCTCTAAGATGAAAGACCTTTTAAATGTAAGCAATCAGAGTTCAGTGGTACACATATTTGACCTTACATTGATGATTTGGCATGTGCAGATATTACAGAAGATGAAACGCACTACAGCAAGTCAGCAATACTAGCTTGCATGCAGAACGGTATAAGGAGCAATCTAGAAAATATCCTAGAGGCCTTATCAATACAGACTATTATCAAAAAGAGAAAAACACACACGGTCTTTCTTGAATGAAGTCGCTATCTATGAAGATAAATAAATAAATAAATAAAGAGGTGTTAGTTCCCTGAGTTGAAATAAGTATTTGATGGGAAGATAAGAGGCATGGAGCAGTGGTTGAGTCTTTCTTTAGCAGACGCACACTTTCCTTTACTTGACGAATTTAGAGAGGAAAAAAAAAGTTTCTCCGCTCCAATAAAACATACTCACCAGTGCTAGAATACCAAGGGTACCACTACTACTTAACAATTACTACTTGCGAATATGTAGGGTAAACCAACATTAAATTCGTTGGGACCAGTTTGCCTATTCATTTTCAAGTTTGTCTCACTCACCAAGGCACAATGCAATGCAACCGTTCCTCTTCTATCCTGCAGAAATCTAATTCATCAGATTTTTTTGGTTCAGAAAGGACCAGCTATTTCCATACTTCATCATCATTTATGTCATAGTCCCTCCCTTCACCTCAAGCTAATCAACCTTCCAACCATGTGACCATCTTATCTTCTTACTCGTCCCAAAACTCTTACTTTCTCTCTCTCACCCTCTCTGTCATCATCATCACCATTCGTTGCAGCAACATCTTCTTCATTCACTAGGGATGGCAGCTGACAAGAGAAATTCTAATGCTCCGCTCCTCGAAGAACTAGAGGCTCTGAGCCAATCCCTTTACGAATCACACACCTCCACCACAACTCGAAGAACAGCTTCCCTTGCTTTGCCACGAACTTCAGTTCCTTCTATCCCATCTGCTGACGATGATACTGACACTGCTAAGGTTGATGATAAACTCAGTAACAAACCTCGATCCCGTCGCATGTCCTTGTCCCCCTGGCGATCAAGATCAAAGCTTGACGATGACAAGGCACGCCCCACTCCGTCAGACATCAAAAGGCTGGACGACAGAGCAGCTACAGGTGACAAGAAAGGGATTTGGAGCTGGAAGCCTTTGCGGGCTCTGTCTCATATTGGAATGCAGAAACTAAGTTGTTTGTTTTCTGTTGAAGTGGTCTCTGCCCAAGGCCTTCCTTCTTCAATGAATGGACTCAGGCTCTCTGTTTGTGTCAGAAAGAAGGAGACAAAGGATGGTGCTGTGAAGACAATGCCATCGCGGGTTGCGCAAGGAGCTGCAGATTTCGAGGAGACCCTGTTCATAAGGTGCCATGTTTATACCAACCATGGCAGTGGAAAGCAGATTAAGTTTGAGCCACGCCCGTTTTGGATATACCTTGTTGCAGTTGATGCTAAAGAGCTTGACTTTGGAAGAAGCTCTGTGGATTTAAGCGAGTTGATTCGAGAATCCATTGAGAAAAACCAGCACGGCACGCGGGTTCGGCAATGGGACACAAGCTTTAGCTTATCTGGAAAGGCAAAAGGAGGAGAGCTCGTTCTGAAACTGGGTTTCCAGATCATGGAGAAGGATAGAGGAATTGAAATATATAATCAAGTGGAGAATTCGAAGTCCAGCAAGTTGAGAAATTTCTCATCCTCTTTTTGCTCGCAAACAATCCAAGACATCCTTCAGCATGCCTAGTCCGAGAATGACAAGCCGAAACGACGATTGGACTTCTTCACAGACAGGATCAGCAAGGGATATCCAGGGCATGGATGATTTGAATCTTGATGACCCAAACCCAGTTCAGGTTTCCTCTCCCTCTGCCCAGAAATTAGATGAACACAAGGAAAAGGTGGAGGATTTTGATCTTCCCGATTTCGAGGTTGTTGATAAAGGGATTGAGGTTCAAGAAAAGGAAGATGAAGGAGGGGAGTGTGAGAAATCTGTAGAAGTGAAATCAGCTTCAAGTGAGGTTGTCAAGGAAATAGTGCATGATCAGTTTCACCTTACTAGATTAACCGAGCTTGATTCAATTGCCCAGCAGATAAAAGCTCTCGAGTCTATGATGGGAGAAGATGATAAGGCTATGAAAACCGAGACAGAGTCACAAAGACTAGATGCAGATGAAGAAACTGTGACAAGGGAGTTTCTTCAGATGCTTGAGGATCAAGAGAGCAGAGAATACATAATCAATCAACCTGAAATTCCCCCTTTACAACTTGAGGGATATGAGGATTCTTCTGCAGAGGGAGAATCCAAAGTGTATCTTCCTGACCTTGCAAAGGGCTTGGGTTGCGTAGTTCAAACAAGGGATGGGGGCTACTTGGCTTCCATGAATCCTCTAGATATTGCTGTGGGTAGAAAAGACAGTCCAAAGCTAGCAATGCAGATGTCAAAGCCTTTTGTGTTGGCATCACATCAATCCGTGAGTGGGTTTGAGTTATTTCAGAAATTGGCGGGCATTGATTTTGATGAACTCAGCTCTCAAGTTTTCTCTTTGATGCCCATAGACGAACTGATTGGAAAAACTGCAGAACAGATTGCATTTGAAGGCATTGCTTCTGCCATCATACATGGCAGGAACAAGGAAGGGGCCAGTTCGAGCGCTGCTCGCATAGTTTCTGCCCTGAAAAGCATGGCAAATGCGATGAGTTCGGGAAGGAAAGAACGAATATCAACAGGACTTTGGAATGTTGATGAAGAACCACTTACTAGAGAGAAAATTCTGGCGTTTACAATGCAGAAGATTGAGTCCATGACGGTTGAAGCACTGAAAATTCAAGCTGACATGGCTGAGGAAGAAGCTCCATTTGATGTTTCTGCACTCAACTCAAAGACTGGGGACAGCGGGAAAGATATTTTGGCTTCAGCCATTTCACTTGAGGATTGGATCAAGGACCAAAGCTGCAACAACACTGCTGCAAGTTCTGATAGAGAACTAGCAAAAGTCACACTGATATTGGTTGTCCAACTGCGGGATCCAATAAGACGCTATGAAGCAGTTGGAGGCCCTGTGATGGTACTTATTCATGCAACACGTGCTGACACAAAGGAAGATGATGAGGAGAAAAGGTTCAAAGTAACGAGCATGCATGTGGGAGGTTTCAAAGTGAGGAGTGCCCCAAAGAAGAATCCTTGGGACACTGAGAAGCAGAGGCTAACTGCAATGCAGTGGTTGGTTGCATATGGGTTGGGAAAGGCAGGGAAGAAAGGGAAGCACGCATTGGCGAAGGGGCAAGACTTGTTATGGAGCGTTTCCTCACGAATCATGGCTGACATGTGGCTCAAAACCATGAGAAATCCAGATGTCAAACTTGTAAAGTAATTGGCAAAGTCCATTCTATTGTTCATTATGCCAAGGTAATTAGCAAGTTATGATACTCGCCCAATCTTGCATTCATGTCTCACATAGAAAGTTCTTAAGTGCAGCACTACCTACACCATTTGTGCAGATTTATGAATACAAGAATTGTGTCACAATTAGTGTATTTTTGCTACGAGAGTAAAACAAATGTTAAATTTTTATGGATGTTAGTATATGTTTAGTATGGGATATAATAGGGGATACATTTTTGTAGATGAGTTTTTCACTCTCATTTTACATCATACCAAATATGCCCCTAGTTGTTTTGTAAAAATCAATAAAAAAAAACTCTGCTATTTTGTTTTCTGTTTTCGGCCTGCCAGTTCTTATTAGTTGATTTGCTTGGATTTGTCTGTAAATACAAAAGCATGCATTTTTGTACTGTGTATACATACAGAGGAATATAGACTATTGAGCATTTACATGTGAGTAGTTTTTTTTGTATAATTATTGATAGAATATTTCTATATTTAATAATGACTAAGAAATAACGAGATTATGAAAACATTTTGAGGTTCTGTTTTATCAACTTAGTCCTGCTTTTAAAAACCATTATCCTTTCAATTTTATTGACCGTGGGACCCTGCTAAGAAAACCCGAATGCAACTAATATCAATGAACTTCTCCATCAAACTTTTTGGTGGTAGCTCTCACACACAATAAGAATCAAACTATTAGAATCCATGCATGTAAAGACAAATATGAAAAATATAATTTCAACTTAAAAAGTTTCTAAAGATTGCAGCAATTGCCAAATAAAGATGCTTGGTATAAAGTATAAACGATTGTTGAAGTGGTCACAGTAACTTTATAAGATAAGAGTTCATTTAATGATCGCTGACTTATAGATTCTGCATGTGTTGCATGTTTCAGCCACGTTTGTGTTAAAGAAAGATTGATTAAACACTTGCGATGCTTGTAAGTTGTAACAATGGAATTGTGAGAATGGCCAATAATGATCGTTTAAATGTTGTTAAAAAAGGTATGTGAAAAAGACACTGTAATATTTGACATGTGCCTACACTGACTTGGGAAACATGAGATCGTGCAATGCAATAAAAACTATAAATACATTCTTCAAATCTGCATATATCTTTTACTTGCAAGAGATAAACAGCAAATAGTACCTAATTTACAAATAAACACAGCCATTACGTTGCTCTAAAGCAAGCAAGAGAGGTGGTCTTTACACTAATAGTCTGTCATGAAAGGGAAAGAAAAAGAAATTATACAATAAAAAAAAAGAAAAAAGAAAGGAAAAGAGAAGTGAAGGATTTATTAATCACTTTGTTTGATATCATCCAATAAAAAAGTAGTGAGTTTTTTTCTTTCTTTGTTTGGTTTCATCAAATAAAATAATAGAAATGCATGTAAATAAATGTCATATTAATTTATTATCCTTCAAAACTCATAATATTATGGGAGCTGTTTTTTTATTTTTTATTATACTTTATTCCTTTTTGTTTTTTAACACTTTCCTTTCTTTCCCAAAAGGATGCAAAAGTGTAAGGGCTCACAAAAAGTTCCCAAATCTCTTCCTATTCACTGTTAAATTAATCTTAAATAAGGGATTAGCTCAATCTTTAAACATTTTCCTTTCTTTTCTACTTCAAAAATGCATATGAAACAAAGGTTAAATTAGCTGACCCAACATCATGCACATATATAATGATTATGTTTTTAAGCCTTTGTTTGATAGGCATTTTTAAAGTGGAAAGGAAAGAAAGAAATATAAAGATTAAACTCATTCCTTGTTTAATATCAATTTAATAGTGAAAGAAGATATTTATAATGATGAACTTTCTGTGAACTTTCATATTTTTACATTATTCCCTTGTCTAGCCAATTGAGAGGGAAAGAAAATCACTAAACAAGTATGAGGATAATAAAGTGTAACAAAAAATTTTAAAAAAAAATTATGATATTATGAGTTCTTAAGGATAATAGAGTAATTTAAAACAAAGGAAGCTCTCCTGGTTAATGAATGCAATTATTGTGCTAAACTGCAAATAATAGGATAACAATAGGAAGCTCTTAATGGCAGGAGTAGTCTAACTAGAGCAGGGAAGACATGTTATTGGTGATCTCAGACCTCAACACCAGATTTCCTTTTCCAATCCCCAAAAATGGGGAAGTTGCTCCCGATAAAAATCTATACACGGAGATGGAGCATCAGCAAAGCTACAAAAGGTCCTTTTCAAAGATGCAAAGTCTGTCTCCAGAAAAAATGCAGTACTCTCATCACATTTTCCATTTTATCTTTATACAAAGAGCCTTCGGCTTATATACCTATTACACGAGCCTCTGTATTCACTATTCAGAAAATAATTATATATTGTCTTGTAATTAGTCTAATAAACCTGCAATTAATGTGGAGTAAGGGTTGAGATGGAGTACTTTATGTACATTTCTGAAGACATGTTCACTGGCTCTCATTCTCAAGTGAACAGGTACATAAAACCAATTATTACTACACATCCTTTTCTCCTTTGGCCTATGGAGTTGCATCACATTTTTAAGCTAAGTTAGCAGATTACAAAATAAGTAAGTTTCAAAAGAACACTTCTTCAACCACTTTTCTGCATTTGTTTTGAATATATGCTATCTTATGGCACCCATCAAGTCCAAAAAAACTATCTCGATTCTGTTTCTACAGGCAACAAAGCCAAATCCTACAATTTCTTCTGTAACACCAGTACACATTGTTATGCTCTTTTAACGTAGCAACTAAAAAAAGAGGCATTTTGTAATAAATAAAGAAGCCTTATAGATAAATAATTCAATAAACGAGATAATGAACCGTTTAACTATGCTGCTATAAAACTAATTTCTCATTCCGAGACAATATTTGATAATGGTCTAAGAGTCTGTGCAGTGCAAGAACTCAAAACAGTTACTAAATCATTCAAAAAGAAGAAACATGATGCATAAGCAGTTTAAGGGAGCAAATTCAATAAACATCCACTAAGGGACAACCTGGCTTGTATATGTATCTTTTACTGTAACAATGCGACACGAATATCTGGGGCTTTGCTGTGTTTTCTATTGCTGCTGAAGAGAATATCACTAACCACTGAATTCATAAGCACATAAGGAAATTAGGTAACTTTCACCAGAAACATTCAGCAAAATTTCTTTGAAATGAAACAGATTATGAAGCATACAATTCGGATTGACTTGTTCCATAATGTGCTGGACCTAGTGGAGAATCTTTCTTTTCTTCCTCTTCTTATGTTACTTTTAAAATCCTCTTCTCTTTAGTAGTTGAGTAATTCTTTCCTCGCTAACTTGAATAGCCCAACCAGATGTTCCACAGCAGTGATCTATCAACATTAAAACATCAGCATTAACAAAAATTTCAATTGGAAGTATATATTAGTTTCCTGGATTTTGTGTATACAACTACACAGTATACAAGTACAAATTCAGTTTGACTTGGCCTCAACTTCAACTGCTTACAATTATCTACATGAGTCTTTCTATTCAGAGTCAGAAACTCAGAAGGGGATAAAGGAAGAATGAAAAGAAACTTAAAAGGGAGCTAAAAAGTCAAGTAATGACATGACGACACCGACACCAAAATGCAGTTCCTCCACTCCTTCCTCGAGCAACAGCTATTTCCTCATCAACATAAAACCAGATGAAAAATGGATCTTTGGTACTTGGTTCCCTGTCTTCCTTTTTCCCTAGGCTGATCTGTAGAGGTTTTAAAGGCCCAACTTTGATTCGAATGTTCTCAAAAATGAAAGCCAGTATTCTCTTTTTCCATGAAAGTCTGCCTTCAAATGTTAATTGTCCAATGGGTCCAAGATATACGCCATTTTCGATCCTCTTTGCCTGACAATTCATTAGGATAACTTAATATTCTAAGGCAGATAAAAGCAATCAGAAAACAATCCATGCTTGGCATAAGCAAATTTTAAAACTAAAAACAAACAACAGCAGTATGAACTTGCTTGCAGGACAAGGGGTAAGAAGGCAACATGAAAATATTCCCTTTTAGTTATTAACTCATAGATGTAAAGACAATCTTTCCTGAATGAAATGGATATGCATTAAATGGCTGGGATCCTCACAGATAACAACTGAGGTCTTATTTCCATGACTTCATATAAGTGGCTAAGAAAATACAGAGCAACAGTTGCTTTTCACCTGAATCCTCACAACCTTAAATGAAGACAATAAAAGTAGCTTCGTCACATTGAATGCAAAGTTAACAGTTCTCTCTTTTGTCCTTAAGAACCTGAAAATTATAATTGTATTGTTTAAATTGAATTAGCTCCCTAACTGAGATAGGGGGATGGAAATGGGTTCCCCTACAAGGATTGAGTTAAGAATGCCTTCACCCCTAGGAGCTCAATATATGCTTGTAAGGCTTAAGAGTTAAGACACTAAATGGATGCTTGACATCAGATATGTTTTTAAAAAAGACAGGAAATAGTAACATGCTTGACATCAGATACAAACTAATGATTTCATAAGTCAGCAATGAAAATGGACGTTGAGCTGGAAATAACAGTCATGTCCAAAAGAGGAAGCAGCTTATCCACCAAGTTATCCACCAAGTGTATATGAAAAGCCAACCCATATGACTTTGGATGAAGTTACAGAAAGTGTTTGAAAGTAGGAATAAGGCCACCAAAAACAACCTTTATTCTTTAGCACTTTTTCTTAATATCCGTTAAATTCTTCTTGTATCATCTGCTGTCCTGCTTTTCCAGCTAGAAACACCTTTAGCTCAAAACTCAATAACACCGAAGGTTGAAAGTTTCTCAATAGGAAGATGAAGGGTTCTTTAATCTTTTCACTAGAAATACTGGACTTGTATGCATAAGGAATGAAATATAGATAGGATCATACGAAAGAGACTTACAGCAGCATCAAACCTCTGAACAGCTGTGAGAGGAAAATATCGACCACCCTTCAATTGATTCTAAAATTCAGCACAAAATTATAGTAAGCATAAATTGACAAAGGTAGCTAACTGACAAGTGACAACCATAAACATGCAAAACAAGAAAAATTAGCCTCAGCAGTAAGAGGAACTATAGCCCAAATAAGAGGAACTTAAAAAAAGTGATAGAAAGATGTTAACCTCGGCAGTAAAAATTAGCATCCAGGTCCTCCCAGGGGATTCCTTTCCGCCAAGGGTTTCAAGAAAACCAGAAGGATCAATTTTTGCTTTCTCAATAACAGAGAGTGCAGAAAGAACCTCCTCTGCTGGCACCCTTCTTGTCTTAGCAGCATTTTTTAGCACTTCCACACTTTCCTCTACTTCCTAAGCAAATATTAAACAAATTAAAATTAAATCAAAACAAAATCCTCAAATAACCCAAAACTTGAGCACGAATTAAAACAGCAGAAGAATCCCCGCCTGAATTGGACCAAGTTTTCAAAGTCATAGGTATTTGAATTCTCTGTTCCAACAGATAAAAATGAAAACGCTACGCTACTAAACATTCAAAATTTAGCATCAAAAACTTTCCTACATCTTCTACGAAACCAAGCAAAGCTTTTAAAAATTAATGGGAACCCAAATGAATGCAAAGAAAAAAGCATACCTTTTTGGGCTTCTCGTCCTCAACAAGAAGTGGGGTTGAGGAAATTTGGTCGCTTTCAATGTCATCAAGGGTTGCTCTGGTTCTTTCTCTGGGAAATTTATTAAGGTAATGGTTTGTTCCTCTGGGAGGAGTGGTGGCATTCAGAGGCTTAAAATGTTGTGAGGTTAGTAGTGGGAGCTTTGATGCTTGAAGGGATGTCAAAGGAGATGAATTTGGGAAACACCAATGGAAGGAAGAAATGGGCAACACATGGGATGGTGCTGTTTGTGAGCTCATTGCCATTTGCAAATGCAGCTGTAATATAATTTTCCCTTTTGAAGTATACTTTTATATAATTTTGGGGCATATGAAACAGTGGCTAGCCGTATATACATTCCCTTTCTCTTATATGCTCCTAATTTATGTGGTCTTGAATTGCCTATTATCATCATAATTACTAACTTATCATTATTAGCAGCATAAAAATTGAAAAAATAACACTTTCTAGTCTCTACGTATTGGTGTCAATTCGTACTTTTCTTTTTTTAAAATATTAAAAATATAATTTAAAAACGATGTTCAATTATTTTATAATACAAAGAAAAAGGACCAAAAGAGGGAAAAGCGATAAAAAAAAAAAATTCGAACTTCAAAGACTGGTCGAGTATGATGTGAGTCGCAACACATTGACAATGTTATTTTTATTTTACTTTTCTGTTCTTTTATACTTTTTTGGTTCCTAGCTAGTAACGTGCCATCTCAGAACTTCTAAGATAGTTACTGACATTTTAAAATTTACTTTTGTAATTAAAATATTACTAGTATAAATTATAAAGTGTGAACTCTTAAAAATAATTGTTTTCCATCGCATTATATGCGCAATATAAATGTTAATGAAACACTTTTAAAATATGTTATAATAATGTTTGTTTTTTGGGTCTTGCATCGTTGTTCAGGCATTTTAGCGGAGAATAATTAAATGTTCACAAGCATGTTATTTCGTCTCATTTCTATTCCTCTCTCCATATATTTATTTTTTATTATTAAAAAAAGAAACAATAAGTGAAAAAAAAATTGAATTTATCTGTTTTTTTAAGATAAATATACCAAAAGAAAATGTAAGATTAAAATATAAAAATAAAATTTTTATAGTTAATATATACTTACTTGTCCCCATTTTACTTCCTCTAAAACTGAGACGTCCCGTAAAACAAAATGCCTTCCACTGAGTTAAAAAGTTATTATATGAATTAGCCTAAGTTGTGGCGCCCAGGTAGATTTTCACTGTTAAGATTTTTAGTGTTGCAAGAGGGAGAGATAGACAGCATAATGGAGAAAGATGCTGATCACTGATTCGTTTGTTGTGAATTTCTTACGAAAAATACTGGATCATCAAATTAGTTTCAAAAAAGAAATATTGAAACCCAAAAAAAAAAAAAGTCTAGCAACTTGATTGATCTTTTCTTTTCTCCGGTTTCATCAATGGAAGTAAAACCAACTTTCAAATTCCCAATTCTCCAAAATTCCATAAGGGATACTCCAGTAAAATAACACTCACACTTCAACATCAAATTGAATATGCTAGTCAACTGTGACTGTGACTGTGACTATAGGAGATTTGTCTAATTGCTGTTTTATGCTAAAATACGAGAAGTCAGAGCACATTAAGTCATCAGATTCCACAGCTGATCAGGTGGATCCATTCAAAACCAACCATTTGAATCATATCTCAAGTAGCATGGTTGGAATGGGTGACACATGGCAAAGCCAAAGCTGCCACCCGCAAAATACTGAAGCAGCCAGGCCTTGCGTAAGGCCGCATATAAGTACATGAGAACCAGCAGCAACAAATAACTCTTCACTGAATACTACCCAAGTAAAGCAAAAGAAATATACCCAAAGGAATATACTGCGAACTTGATGCTGTCAATTATGCCTCAATGCTGCCACTCAATTTGTCTGTGCAGGAAGCACATCCTGTCCACACACAGCTGTTAGAATACAACTATCATAGCTAATTTGCAACAAAAAACAAAAACAAAGGCAAGAACCAAAAATGATAACTGAAACTGCCACTAGATTGTAGTAGATTGTTCCATGATAAAACAGTTTCTTTAGGCTGTTAACCTGCTAGTAACCCAGTCACAAATAGATTTGATATTCTAGTCTCTTAAATATCATTTTATTTTGTCCAATAAATACAGAACATCAGAAGAATCTATAGACATTTTAGATTAAACATAATGCCAAATATTTGATATTTTCAGTTCAACCATTTGAAAGTCAATTCAATGCCAAATTTCCACATGTTTAAATTTATTTAGATACAAAAGACAGACAGACTATAAAAAAGGTCCTCTACCTAACTGCTAAGTAAAAAAACATGACCAGAAATATCAAGAAAATCAAGTCATATATGCAAGAGAAACATGCAAGACCAGCGACAATGAAAAGTTGATCAGTATTGCAAAGTTGACCATGAAAAGCAAGAGCAGCTCAACAAGAGAAGCAAGGAAGAATGCACTTGAAATATTCTTTACCTCAAGTCAAAATTGTCACAAACTTACAGACCAGTGACCTTTCCGACTGCAACAGTTTTTCCTGCAGGACATAGTAAACCATATGGCTTCAACATACATTAATATCGGGAACACATTTGCAAGACAAGGAAAACATGGTTTCTTAACTCTTACCTTCAGTACGAAGAGTGAACCTCCCAAGTTGTGGAAAATCAGAGAACTTCTCAATGCATATCAAGTTACTAACCTGTAAAAAAATTTCCAAAACAAGATGAATCTAAACTTACATAAACAAACTACACTACCAGCAGCAATGAATTCCTCTCTATCTGAGACTCAAGAATCATCATGCACAATCATCAGGAAGTAAAAACCTTTTCACAGCCCTGGGGAGCCCATGTACAGCAATATGACAATATATCAAACAAAATTAGCTTCCAAATTCCCAAGGCAACAAAATGCACCTGAATACGACACACAACAACAGCGCCATTCTTCACAAAGAGAACTTTCTTTTTCATAGGTTTCTTTGTCTTTGGATCAATTTGCTGTAAGAGCTCAACAATCTCACATTCTTCAACTACAGAGTGGATGTGCAGAACAGCCTTGTATCCAGCGGTAAAAATAGCCTAGAGTTTTTATGAAACAGATGTTAATATCCTCGATTAATAAACTAAGCTAACATCCAAATGCAGAGGGAGGGAGAAAGGATAAATACATTGTCCAGCACTTCAAGGATTGCCAACTGAGCAACAAACTCATTAACCGCTGGTATTGGATTTACTGCAAAAGGGATGAAAACAGAAAAACCACATAAAAACACCAAATAGCAAATGTGTAACCACATGAAGACAGCAACAACATAAAAGTAACAGATACCAATATTTAATTAATTAGAAGCACATTTGTGGTGGGAAAAGGTCCTTCTGTCACCATTCTTGAATCACTATCTATGATTCAACCATTTTTCTTAAACCCACCACAATTTAAGCATAGGTTCCCAATCCAACAAAAAACAATCCAATTTGCTTATTTGATTGGAATTAAAACTGCAAGATAGTAATACATCAGTAGTCGCATTCAAACTCATGGCATACTACCCTATGGATAACCTTTTCATATCAAGGGAAGAAATAAGAAATGAACCAAGAGACAAACCACTAGTTTTTACACATCACACTGAAATTGTTAGTGTAATTATAATTTTTAGAACACCTTTCTAATAATATCTCCTTTTCTATAAAAATGTTATCTAGAATATCCTGCTGCAACACATCTTTCGCAAGTCCAGCAAAATCTTAAATAAATGGGGAAAAAGATTACTTACCAACACTAGACAGGACAAAACCAGATAATATGTCTTCTTCTTCAACACCAGATAATCTAATCCGTAAATTTTCACCAGGCCCAGCACGTTTAACCCGATCTTCATCAATAAGTACAGCAACAACTTTTACTTGATCCTGCAAATCAATGTGCTGTTGTCAGCCCATTTCACGTTCAACAAGGCAGAAAAGGCAAAAGAATACCAAAGTAACTACCTTATTTGGCATGACCAACAAGGAATCTCCCTCACGAACAGTACCAGATTCCACTTTGCCCATAACAACGGTTCCCATGTCTTTGAATTTGTCAATTATAGGCATCCTACGCAAATCAGAAGTTCAACCTTAGCAAAAAAGTTGAATAATAATAATAATAATAATAATAATAATAAGAAAGAAGGAAACTATAAAGGACCTTGGGAGGGTAAAGGAAGCAACACAACATTCAGAGACACATTACCTGAAAGGACCTTTGGGATCTCGCAGAGGAATTTCAACAGCATCAAGAGCTTCAAATAGGCAAGGACCATCCCACCAAGGACAAGTGCTTTTATCAACTCTTGTTTTCATGTTTGTACCAACCAGGCCAGATAATGGTAAAAACAGGACATCTGATAAATGAAATAATAATTAATAAACAACTTCACTTCCACAATCCATCAAACTGGTCAAGGCCTATGGATAAAAATATGAAATAATCTTTAGGAAATTATTTCCAAAACAGGGCTTTCCCATGTCCCTTTTCATGAGCTTTATATAAGCCTGCACCATAGAGACAGCTAGCCAACTAGGAAAAGAATAAACTTTGGCACAACCTGAATGCCAAAAATCACAATCCTTACTTCCTAAAACCAAACAAGCTATTGTTCACTGCATATTATAAGTTCAAGATCATACCCAGTATTAGACACATAATTCCATTCATAGGCCTGGACTTAACATCTTAAGCTTTCAAGAGAGTTGGCCTTTGACACGATAGTAAAGCCTCTATGACCAAGTGATCAAGATTTTGATCCTTGCCACTCTCATTCTTCATAATTAAATTAAGAGAAAAATGCATAGAAATCCCTTAAACTTAACCTTGTTTTTAAGTAACCACATGAACTTTCAAATCCAAGTGAAAAGTCCTTAAACTTTCTGAAATCTACAAAGAGACCTCTCTGTCCACTAATTCAGCGCAAAACCGTTCATTACGTGACTTTAACATGTTCATTAATACACATGACAATCTCAAATTTGTCTTTCAAAAAAAATTCTCCTTTGAATTTAGTTTCTTTTTAAATTATTCAATGTTTTCTATTTTTGAAAAAAGAAACTAAATAAAGAGAAAATTTTAAAAAAATGATGTAGACAAATGAGATATTGTCACATGTATTTAATCAACACATGCAAGTCATGTAATGAACGATTTTGGTTAAATTAGTGGCGGAAGGGTCTGTTTGCAAGTTTCAGAAAGTTTAAAGACCTCTAATCTGAATTAGAATGTTCAGGGTGCCTGCTTCAAAATGAGGTAAAGTTCATGGAGTGTTTATATATTTTCCCTTAAATTAAATTTCAGCACAAAGTTACATGAGCATGTTCCTTGTCCACGTTTCATTCCCAAAAGGCTCTTGTGTGAGGAGCCACGTTAGACATATAAAATTATTCCTGAGCCTCCACCTAACGACTTAAACTTTTAGGAAAGTTGGTCTTTGATACTTGCATCCCTTGTAAGCTTAATACCCTGTTCAGCATTTTGCCCAAAGAAGCTACCAACCTTTCAGCCATCTTCTTCAACATGTCCCAAGCTCCAGCAACAATACATAAAACATTTACCACACTAAATAAGAACAAGAAACTCCTAAGAGTGAACTATGACAGATAGTGTGTCACCCCCATCACATTCACAATTATATAAAGGCTGTTCTCTTATGTAAAAGCAACATGATCAACCCACTCTAAATAATACATTTACACAAGCATCCCAAAATTAAGAAACAGTTAAAATAATATCTAAATGACAGGCAAAATAAAGTTTCAATATAATCTAACAAATAAAAATGCAGATACCTTTCTTCACATTGTATCCTGATTGCTTTAGAAATGGTATCATCTTTGACTCAATTTCTTCATACCTAATGGCACAGCAGCAGCAAGGAATCTCATTAAAATTGCAGATAAGTACCAAAAAGGGAACGAAGAGACAGCCAGGACGAAAGAGAGAAAGAAAGCACCTTTCTTTTGACCACTTCACTGTAGGTTCATCCATTTTATTGACAACAACAAGCAGCTTAGCCACACCCAGCGTTTTTGCAAGCTGGACATGTTCACGGGTTTGTCCACCTCTCTCATATCCAGTTTCAAATTCTCCCTTTCGAGCAGAAATTACCTGATTGGTGAGGCATAGAAAGACAGACAGACAGACAGAAAGAGTGATACCATCAAAATCTTGTCAAGAAGCATTTGCTGAAGATCAAGAAAGAAAGTATGACACACATCACAGATCAACTAACCAACACTCCAATATCAGCTTGAGATGCACCACTGATCATGTTAGGCACATAGCTTTTGTGGCCCTGCATATGCATTGTAATTCATATTAAATGTTTCCTCACAAAACCATAAAATGATTTTATTATGAATTATTTTAAAAGATAGGAGAAGACTACAACAATTGAGGCAAGGGAAGATGGGTAAAAGAACAAAATCAAAGCAGAAAGAGACCAAGACCCTTAAAACAGTAAAAAACTTCTCCAATGGCCTAATCCTTTTTATGGATGGACTTCTCCTCTGGCCTAGACAAAACTTTTGACACCTGGCAAAAATAATCTTATGGGCCGAAAGGCACCCTAGAACCACATTACTTTAAAGGCTGTGCCTAGCAATGATGATGTCCTCCAAACCAGATTCTTTGCAAGCTAGAAGAAATAGGCTGTCATTTGCAGAGTCCAGTCAGAAATTAATTCTCATGCTATGTCTGTTATCATGCTTTATAAAAACAATCACCATCCGACTGCAAAGCTGCAATTTATTTGTCAACTTTATCCTAAAGCCTTGTATTTCTCAAATAAAAGGAGGATTTAAAATAACAAAACCTATCCATATAAACATCAAAAGGTCCACAGCTTCTGTTAATTGTTATCATCCTCTTTAGGCCTTGTACTACTAGTGTAACATAAGAATTTTAGCCTTTCATTCTTTCTATTAGCATTTCTACTAGTCGCCAAAAAGAAATTCCGCAGACAGATGTTTATTAGTCTGACTTCACACACAAGGCACAACTCAGCAACCATAGAGCCAGTGGACAAATATCAAACTAGAAGCACAAATACAACAGTAGTTGAAAAGGTTGTGTGATGGTATGAGTTCATATATCACTGCTCTATAGGCCTCATTCATTATACAATCACAAACGCAATATCATGCATGCTTCAACAAAATGAAAACATTAATGTTTTATGTGAGGAAGCCAAATTGCATAAGTGGATATGCAAAGGTTGTCACTCTTCAGCACCCACTTGGACAGAGGGGGAGTCTCAACTTGCTAGTGGGAACTAGATAGTAGATAAAAATTGTTTTCTTTTCCCATAACCCTTATCTCATGGAGTTAGACCCTCATGATGGAGGATAAAGTATACAGTAAAAATTTCCTCTCTAAGTCAGCAAAACAAAAATTATTTCATTTATATTTTTTATAAAAGGATAAAATCACTGCAACTCAGCTAGTCCCTGGAAGTTTTCTTTATCGGGAACATCACTCTTTTGGACCACTGGTTTCTCGTATCAGGTTTTGGGAGGCCTTTCCTCATCTTCTTTAATCTTTCTACTTTGTATATAAAAAGTTTTTACTCTACTCAAGGTCCTTCTAAATTGGGATTTACACTCTAGCAAAATTGAGTGACAGAGTAGTGAATTGCAATCCCTTTAACTTCTACATGATTCAACTCCTCAGTAAACTCTGATAGAAACTTTGGATTTTGGACTGTTCTGGAACATTCTCTTTGAAATCCCTCTTTCAGCTATTTACTCACTCCCCTAACCGCCAAAGGTTTCTCCTTATTGGTTTTAACAGGATTAACACAAATGATTTGTTGCATGTTTATTGGCCTCAAAGCACTCTTTCACCCAACAAGTGCAACATTTATTTCTGCATATAAAGTCAGCCACCTTCCTTTGGAACAACCATTCGGGGTTATTGATGAGCGCTGGGTGTGTCCCTCTACTTTGGAGCAATTTTTGTTGGTTCGTTATGAAGGCTTAGGCATAAACAAGGAGGCCAAAATTTGGCTGGAACAGAACACCCGCTTCTTTAAGAGTGTCTCCTTGCCCTTAAACCTACTCTGGGATACAATTATGTTGTTCTTACTTCTTAGCTTCTCTTTGGTGTTGAGTCCATGGCCGTTTCAAGGGTGTTGCCATCTCAACTATGCAGAGACTGGGCAGCCCTGCTGCATTCTTAGTCTTTTCTTGTTCTTTTATATTTTTTTTATTCTTGATTTCTTTTGCTCTTGATGACACCTTATCCTAACCCTCGTTGTACTTACTTTCTTCTCTTCATTAAAATTTCTTAAAAAATAAAAGGAGAAAATTTATAGGAGAGTAGAGTAATACAGCGGCAGAGAATAAGATACCCTCCGAAAACAGAGAAGAAACAAACCACAAAAGCAAGGAACATCAGCTAAGCAAAGCTCACTCTGCATATCTGTAAGAGAAGATCCTCTAAATAATCCAAAACAGAAGACTACTTCTCTAGAGAATAAGCAAGTCCGTGGTATGGAAAACAGATCTGAAGAGAATCATGCAACATAGATACTCACAGGTGCATCCAAAATTGTAAACCTTGTTTTCTCTGTCTCAAAATGTGCTCTTCCAACTTCAACTGTTTTTCCCTGCAATTAGCAAACCTTTACCCTTATTATGAGTTCTAATCAAATTCATATAATTAACAAGCAGAAAGGGAAACTACATCAAATGGGATAAACCATTTAAATTTTATCAGCAAATTTATTCATACCTTTACCCTCTCCTCCTCATTTGTGTCCATTATATAGGCCATATACCTAGCATATAAATTTCAAATCATTCATCAGATATAGATTAGTATCAAGTATACTGCTAAAAGATCCCCTCCCCCTAAAAGAAAAATTCTTGACAATATAATAAGTTGAAAAACCAAATGGCCACATCCCAAATTGTCATAGTCTGAGCACCTCAACCCGACACAGTTAAAAATGGGATAAACAAAATGCATAAAACATAGAAGCTAAGAAACATTGACACAGACATGAACACAGTAAAATCTGAAGTATCCAAGCAGTTGTTGAAGTGTTACTTTGTGTCTGACAACATGGACACAGGTCTCATTTTAAAGTATCGGAGCTTCATTTAAGAGGCCACATAGTTAAAAACACATTAAAATATCTATAACTAGAAATACATCACAAACCAATGGAAGAACAAGCAAATAAAAAATGAAAAAGTTCAGACACTAAGATTTGAGGAGCATAAGGCCCTATGAAGTAATAAACAATTATCAAATGTAAAGGCAAACAGACTCAAGAAGATAGATGAATTAGCATGCCACAATGTTCATAAAAAAGATATGAGATTTCACATAAATATTTGTAGTTATGCTGTTGCAAAGAAATAAAATCTTCAGAAGGGAAGATTGATCAATCAATCAGTTGAACAGGATAAGTCTCAACGTTGTGCAATATAAACCATGGAAGTGACACAACCACAAGAAAAAAGGTTTCATAAAATAATCAGAAAAGTCAAATATAAAAATATACATAAAATAACCCATAAGAGTATAATTGGAGGAGCCTAATTGAATGTTCAGTTTGCATTGCTTTACCCATCATACAATTTGTTTTAAGCAAAGCAGATTGCAGGACAACCTGCCTATGTATTAATTCATTTAATACTTATTTATTTCTCTTTTTTATATGGTTGAATCTAATCTAATTACATATAATAGAACAGTCCATGGTAAATAATACTTGTTGATGTAGCATAGTCAGACAAAAGTAACGCCCAAAGCTACTTGACCATGCGCAGCAATAAGAAATCTCATCCAGATAAAACCAAATATGCTACCTAAGAAATATTTAAAGCCCATCATGCCAGGTTGAGATCCTCCATCACTCTGAAGGACCATGTCTTTAATGTTTCTATTCATAAGTGGCTTGTATTAGGTTTTGGGCTTGACCCGACAAACCCACAGTGCAACTCGACAAGGATCTTTCATGGAGATTATGGTAATCACATCTTCCACAGTGGGTGTATTGAATGTATTGAGATTAGGGTTGACTGTTGAGTAGCAACTTTCTTGTAATCTGTCATCAATCACAGTGAACTTTCTCTTTGTTTTGCCCATGGACATAGGCCTATGGTTCACTATAGGTTGAACCACATTAGACTCTGTCGATTTCTCTTGTCTTTTATTTTCAGCTGAGTATCTGGTCATAACAGTTACTGTCCTGAGACTGCATAACACTTAAGTACCACAAAGCCAAAAGCTATTGGACATTCTGATCAACAGATACTTTCCCACTTAATATATAATGAAGGTCGGCCAACTTAAAAACTTTTCATAATGCTGCAAAAAGAGAAAGTAATCTCTTTACTTTGTTAGACTATATGTACAAATGCAACAATTACCAACACAGCAGTTCTATTACTTTTTCAGCCAGGTAAAATTCAACCACATATGTCAGTGAAATAGCCTGCAAACCATAAGAAGTTTAGACCCTGGGTTGCAGTAAACAAACAATGAGGCAAAAAAGCAGCATTGGAACACATAAAACGCCTTCAATCAATAAATAAAGTAAATAAGCTAACCAGCTTTCTCTACTTTTGTCCTTAGCTTCTTTCTCATATTTTTGGATAGTCCGTTCATCAACCTGACCACTAAGGAAAAGTATCTGGCCTCCAGTTGTAGACTTACCAGCATCTGGAACAAGAAATCCAAGAAGAAATTACTGCTAGAACAACATTAATTTTACAATAAAAGAATTAGGGTTGAATTAAAAATATTGAATGAACAAGGGAATCCAACATATAAACCATGAGAGAAAGGGAAAATACAGAAAAATGATAACCCCTTTTTTAAATCACATACTACTAGAGTAACCAATGAGTTAGCAGATTAACCCCAAGCAAATATACCACCATAGGAACAAGAAAGCAAATTTAGTCATATAAGGAATATAGCTGAATCACCACATGATCAATAAGTAGGGCAAAAGCATGCCATTCAAGTCCAGGGAGCATTCTTTTATTATCTTTCTCTCTTGAAAAAGCAAATTTTACTTCGAAGGCAGCAAGCAGAAGCAACCTGTGTAACTCCTCTAGTAGTCTATGATCAATATCTAAAAATCATATGATGTTGAAGAGCAACAAGCAATAGATGTGTATATATAATAAAGAGGCACCCTCTTGTTTCAGCACTTAACACTTGCCAACATCTCAAAATTTTTGTACTTCCTTTACAGCCGAAACAGCTGCAGTAAGCAATACAATCCTAACTTCCAGTTTGACCGATTTCCCCCTGAACCTATCATCTTAACCCAACAATCTGGTAAGTCAAAGCTGCTGATGGCACCATCACATGAAGGTATCAAAGCGAACACAATCTATACCATATGAATCTTTTACAATCGAGCCCTACAGGCAGGAGATGGAGTTATTATTCTTTCTCACCAATCCACTAACTCATCTTGCTTAACTGTTCTGATATATAATGCACCAGTTGCACAAATAAGCCAAAACCTATGCCAAAGAAGTTATTGGCCCAATGTTTAATGTGTAATCTATGCTTTATTTGGTGCATTTGGTGGGAGTGCAACACTCATATTCTTAAGGAGGTTTATCTAGCTCAGCAGCTAATTTGGGATAACATTAGGTGAATGGCCATTTGGGGTAAGGCACATGGTCTTTTTAAGAGAGTTTCCCTAACAAATATGCGTAGGGATTAAGAAGCCTTGCTCCAATGATGTTTTATCTTATTCTTTGTTGTTTTATTTTCCTTTTCTCAATATGGAAGATCCCTTATCCTCTAAATTCCTTGTATGTTTCTTCCCTTCATCTTAATGAATTTCTTTTATAAAAAAAAAAAAAAAGAAAACATAATCTTAAGTAAAAATTAAAAAAAAAGGTTTATAAATGAACTAATTAGCATTTAAAGAGAGTTAAAATTTATATAAGTAAACTAGATTTATCTTCAACTGTTTTGATTCAGCTTTTAGGTTCGCTAAACACCCCATAAAGCATCCACAAAGTCACTCCAATTTATAATCTCTAAAGCCCTAAAACTTCAGACTTCCTCAGTCAACTTAACTATGAATAAGGGTATTAATACACACAACAAATTATAGCTTTTCTTTGTCCAAAGTTTAAAACACTGCTGCTAGACTAAGTTTTTGTACATGTTCACACCAACACCATAAACAGAACTCAGGTGGAAAACAGATGTAACCCCTACAGAGCATAATGTCATGATTCAACAAAGCTATGAGAACCATAGAGAACAGACACAAAATTTTGCAAAGAGAGAGAAAAGAGTGCAAGATTGAGGCCCTTTAATCCTATAATGCACATGATACACACAGATGATAATACACTTGACCCACTCAATGGCCATCAAAGCTGAACAAAAACAGGAACCCCCAATAACCCATATACTGATATAGGAACCGTGTAGAATTCCATCAACATACCAACATGGCCAATAAACACAACATTCAAATGTCTTTTCTTCATCTCCAGCTCATCTTCATCATCTTGCACAGAAGGAATTTCCTGATCTTTCACTACAAATCAAAGTCATGGAGTCAGTAAAAGAAAAAGGAAATTTATATCTTTATCGGCATTTGGCAATGAGCTGACTAATTTTGAAACAGCAATCTAAATGCACAATATGTACATAATCACATACTTGAAAATGAAATACACTTCCAATTACCTTTTGGCTCATCCTGGACAGGCTGTGCCTGAACCTCCTGCTTTGGATCTGAAACCACCAAGGTGAAATTCTTTATATAATGCTCTCCATCATTAATTTATAATATTAATACAACAGTAAGGTAACAACATAGGCAGCAAGCAATCAAGAAAACAATCAACAAAGAACACAGAGCTCATGTACCATGTTCAAGGAAGCTAGTAAGACTTTATTGCTAAAAGATACAAATTTAAATCACCATCATTTTCAAATGGTGAGGATAAGAGCAGTTAAGAGAAGTACAAGGGGAAAAAAAGTTGTGTTTGGTGCCAAACGAGATCCAAAAAAGTAAGTTACAATTTACAAACATGAACATCCCAACAAAATCAATAACAGCCAAGCTATTTCTCTAGTGCAGACAAAGCAAACAGGCACGATACCGCTTCACATGAATTGGATGAAACCTATGTAGACAGCATTTGATTCCAGCTATCAAGGTGATTATTCATTCAAAACAAATGAGCTAATATAACCAAAAAATACTAACATTCAGCATAAGTACAAGAGTCTAACAAGAGGCCCGAAGAATGGAAGGAAAACAGGAACACATATACGTCTTCCCACTTCTATAATATTTTTTAGGTGGCACATTAATAACAGCTAATAATACCTTTCTACCTGTAAACAATCTTTCTGAACTAAAGAGAGTTTACAATTGATTGTGTTAAGAGGGGGAATGAAAGGTGCTACTATAAGGAGCATTTATTCACACATGTAAGAAGCAGAAGCAGGTTGATCTCAAAAAAATAATGATACTAGAGTGGAAAGTAAAGTCTGCAAATGAGAGCCAAAAAATAAAAAAGATAACTGGCAGCGAAACACACGTAAAGAGTCTTGAAATATAATCATCGCTTTTGACATGAATGAGATGTTTTTCCAGAAAAAAAACAAAGCACAATAAAAAGAAGGCAAGAGAAAACACAGAATCAACCACTTTCTTACTACCAACCTTCATCCATATTATCAGATTTCTCTACTTCTTCTGGCTTTCCATCCTCTGGACTTACCACCCCATTATTGTCTTCTGCTATGTCACAATCAATATTGGCTACAAAGATTAAAATATGGAACAAAACCACTCATATGTAGTAAAAAGAATAAAAACGAGGCCTTTTGATTACCTGCTGAGTCAAGCTGTAAAGAACGGATGTCCTCCTCAATATCTACCATTCAAACAAAAATGACATAAATATTTCCACCAACTCTCCAAGTTCCTTAAAAGTTAAAACCTCAAAGTACAATCGCTTTTGTTTAATTCATGAAGAACAAGAATTTTATAAAATTTTATTTTTCTACTGAACGAATGGAAGTAAAAATAATTTTAAATTAAGCCACTGCCTCAGTAAAGACCACCGCCATAATATACAACTTGGCTTAATGCTGTAAAAAACTACCTACTGCCTGGATATGGTTTCTGGCACAAGAAGCTTATAAAATTTAACAGCGAGCAAAGTAATCTAGCACGTAATATATACTATTTTTTTTCTCCAAATTGTCCCAGCAGACAACTTCGGGTCATAAATTAATAAGGCAGGATAAGAGATTGCAAATTGGAAGCTCACAATCCCGAGCTCAATAGTGCATCCATTTACACACTCAAGGAAACCCAGTCACGGTAATTTGAGCAGAAACGAAACCAAAACAAGCAAAACAAAAACATATTGATTTTCGCCGATCGTCCCTAACAACAAACCCAGGGATAAAACAAAACCTTAAGCAAAGAAACGAATACAACTAGTCAGGGGGGAAAAAACAAAAGTCTCAAGAAACCCAGCAGAACCCAAAATATATTCATCTGAATTAACAATAACGTAGCGCAGATCAGAACACACCTATCAAAAAACGCAAAACATGCAGATCTAAAACAGATTAACATCAAACAGAGGACGGATTGAACAAGAAAATATATATGCAGTTATTCGCAACGAGGAAACGAATTCGTATTCGATATTCGAAGAGAGACACGGGATGAAGACGACGTACCCATGGCGAAAGGAAAATGAAATTGCGCAGAGGAACAAGGGTTTCGGCGAGGATGCAATGGAAGCAAGAGCGAGAGAAGACAGGAGGGAGGCGTGTGGGGTTTTTGTAGTGGAAGCTGAGCCTGGGGTTCTTGTAGTGGAAGCTGAGCCTCAGCTACAAATACACAATCTCTACCTGTGCCTCCCTTCTACTTCTATTTACAGTTTGTTCTTGCAAATGTAATTTAATGTAATATATAGGCAGTGAGTATTTTAGTCTTATGAAAATTTTATTTTTAGTTTTTATCATTACAAACATTTGTAGAAATTAATTTTATATTAAAATTATTATATACATATTTATATAATTCAATTATTTATAAATTTAATTTTAATATATTATTCTTTTTTATGATCTATTTTTAATATATTATTAATATAAAATTATTTTATATTGTCATTAATTTCAATCATGTATTACACGTAAATAAATTATTGTATAAAAAATTATAATGAATAAAAAATAAATTTATAATTTATATAATATTTATTTTTTATTTTTTGTAAATATTATTCTTACGTCATTATCCTTTTACTTATGGAGCGTAATGGTTTTCTCGTAATCAATATTAGTTTTCTTTTTCATTTTATGTGTCGATACAAATTACAAATATTTTATTCAAGTTTGACTCTTAATAAACTATTCAAAGGTGTTAATTTTGAAAGTTCAAGCTCTTATCATTTAGATTTAAATTCATTTAAATTTCAAACCAGTTAGTGTAGTGCTTGTTTATAAGACTTTAAGCGTAGATTTAAATTTGTTTAATAAATAACTGAGCTTTAAACAGGTAATTTACAATCCAACAATAAATTGCAATTTTTAATATTTCATTACTATCAAATATTGTGTATGAAACTAATTATTAAAATTATGATTTGATTTAATTTAAAAATTAAAGTTTATGTTTGAAATAAAAAAAAGAATTAAATTGATTTTATTTTAAAAAATTATATTTTTATCATTTCTTTTAATAAATTTTATTTTTTATTTCTAAATAAATGATTAAATGTAAAAGAATAAATTTAAATAAATTTTATTCAAATTTACTCGAATTATCTTTTTTTAAATAAAATTTAAAAAATAACTTAATTAAAATTTACAAAATTTGTAAAGATTTCTAAATCTTATTAATTCACATTTTATAATTTTCTAAACAAAAAAATTTATTTATAAATAAAATTAAATCTTAAAATTATTAATTTCAAACACACCCAAAACAAATATCTAGTAAGATTCCAAGACTATATGGGTACTACCTGTGTTTGTTTTTGGCTTGAGACCCATTTGATATTACAAACAGGATTTTTCTATGGAAATAATTTCATTTGGTTGCACGTTTCAATATTATTACAAACTTACTTTTAATTACAAAATGAAGTTTGAACAAGAGCGCTAGTGATTCATAGAAGAAATTCCTTTCCACTCTGCTTTTCTCTTATGCCTGTTGCGATCCATTTGCAAAACACTTTAAAAAAAGAAAAAAGAAAATGAAAGACTTGCTATCCTGATTCTATGTTAGTATAAAGAAAAATAAATATTAAAATGATTGATATAATAATAAAATAATATAATTTTATCAAGAAAGAGTAACGGTTATAAATTTTAAGTTTTAATGAATAAAAAAATTAAAATAATTATTTTTTAAAACTTTTGTAATGAATAAATGGACAAACTATTTTTAAGCCATTAAAAGAATCACTACTAAAATTAAATCAAAGGATAATATAGATAAAATAATATTAAATTAATTTATCTTTTAGTAATTATAAATTTAATAGTAATTTTTATTGATTCTATTCAAACAATTATAGCTCATGGATTCAGAAATTATCAGGTGCATTACTCAAACATCCATGGATTGCAGGAATGTTTTCCAATTTGTCACAATTTCTCTTCGACTTAAAGATAGCAAGAACATGTCAATTAATTTAATTCGCTAAAAATAATATATTAAGTTATATTATGCAGCTTATTTTTTTAAGTGAGTTTTTTCAATCTATCCCATTTAATTTTCGAGTTATAATAGAATGAGATAAAATGGACTAACTCGTTAGGTCAAATTAAATTTTTTTTATTGATTTATTGTTATTTTTAATAAGTTAATAAATTAAGTCATAAGAGTTAATTCACCTAATTTATTTTTTTTTAATTTTTAAATGAATTAACTTATTAATTTATTATATTTATTAATTTTTTATTTAATTTTAAATAAATTAATATTATTTTTATTTTTTTAATTTTAGACAGGTTAATCTGCCAACCCACCAACCCATCATAAAAGTAAGATAAATTTTTTTTAACTCACCAGATGAAAACGAAACAACCTGCCTAGTCCCATTTTTACATGACTTGTGATGGGTCGAGGCAGTAGACCCACTTTGTCATCTTTATCTTTGTTTAGTGTGTTTAGATTAATTTTTAAAATCTCAAAACCATAATTTGTGTAAAAGTGACAATAAACAAATTTTTTATTCAAATCATAATTTGAAAACTTCTAAAAATTAAACCAAATATACTGATCAACCTTCTTAGGTTGGTTGAGTTCGCCTGCTTGAGAGGGTTCATCAAAGTTAATGTGAATGGTAATTGTTTGGATAACTCAGGTCGATCAGATTTTGGTGTATATTTAAATTAATTTATTATGTATTTAAAATAAGTTATAATTAAAATTTTATTAAAAAAATTAAAAAAAATATTTTTTAAAATTAATCTAAATCAAACATGTTCTTGATGGTCTAATTCGACAAGAGGAAGGAGCTTGGGTGCTTGGTTGTAGGGGTTCATAGGCACGGCCTCCAACCTTCGTGCGGAGCTCATGGCTCTCCTGTATGACCTTAATCTTGCTTGGCTGATTGTGAAAGTGACTCCCAGAAGCCATTCGGCTGATTACAGCATTGTGATAAATAAGATCAGGTCCATGTTAGTTCTCACCTGGGAGATTCACGGCATACTTTGAGAGACGCTAAAGCGTATTATGATTTTCTTGCTAGAGTGCAGCTGCGAATACAAGTGCACTTGAGATCCTGGAAGCCCCCGTACTGCCAATCATAATTTTTTTTTGGATATCAACTACGCATTATTTTCGTAGAATTCGGCCAAATTGTCACATAAATTTAATTTCTGTGTCTTATAAAAAAGAATTCTCAAGATTCAAACTAAAATCTTGTTTCCGACTGCAGAACTCATAAATAAGTCATAACAAAATGCAACGTCCAAGATAATTGTACTTTTAGCGGTTCGGTTAACGTTTCTTTCCACGTCACTAACTACAAGGAATTCAAAATGCCAACATGTTCGGTAACTCTATCGTTGGTCTGCTGTTTGAGATCTAGCTCTAGATCTCATGGAAGCGTTTAACAAGTTCAACGAATCAGCGCGGCCCCCACCATAACTCCTTGTAGATGGATAACGTGGCGGACATCGAGAGCCTTCCACATCATATTTCAGATGTGGTTGATCACACGCAAGTTTAACCCTACAGTGAGATGAACCCTTTATTTAAAAGAAAAAAAAAAGAGAGAAAGATATAAAAAAAAAAAAATTTCTTATTTATTCGAGGAAAAAAGTATTGGAAGAGAGAAAAATTATATGTGAATCTAACAATGAATTAAATAATATTTTTTTAATTCAAACATAAAAAGAAAAGATATTATTTTTAATTACTCTTTTTTTATTTTTTCTCTCACGTCCAGACAAAGTAGAAGAGAAAAAAAAAATAGAGTTTCGCAGAAAAAGCACAGTGCACAAAAGTAAGAAGGAAAAAAAAATATGGGTCCCACAACAGGCCTGCATTGATGGATCACATCAACGTCTCTTTTGTCTAATCAGAGAAACTAGGCACGCTAACCGACACGTGTCCAGCACCAATCTTTATAAATACTAGCTCTTTTAATATCTCGCGAGTTATGAGTCACGCTCCCGATGCCGTTAAATTTCGTTCCGCACAGTTGTCACTCTATTTTTCTTTTCTTTTCTTTCGATACAAGCTGTCACCCTACTTCTATCTTCATTTTTCTTACAAATTGGAAAAAATTAGATTATTTGTAGAGCAACGCAAATATTCTAAATAAATTATTCTTTAAAACAGATAACGTTGTTTGATTTTTTTATTTATATTTCATAAATAAATTTGTCAGCACATTCTTGAAATATTGTAATATTTTATTATTTTAAGAGTAAATTTTTAATTTAATTTTTTTAAAATATCATATTATTATAATTTTTTAAAAAATATTAATATTAATTTAATTATTAAATTATAAAAAATGACATAAAAATTATTTTTTATGTACGATATAGATTAAATTAATATAATTTTTATAATTTAAATACTAAATTTATATGAAATTTATAAATTTATAAATTAAATTAATAATATTTTTATAATTTATAATTTAAATACTAAATTTATGTTAAATTTATAAATTTAAAAATTAAATTAATAATATTTTTATAATTAAGAGTTAATATTAATTTTTTTAAAAGATTAAAATGATGTTATTTTTTATAATTTAAAGATTAAATTATTATTAATATTTTTAAAAAAATTAATATAATATTAATATAATTTTTGAAAGATTAAATTAAAAATTTATTTTTATTTTTATTTAAGGTAGCTTAAAGCTTCGGTCATGGTATTTGTTTTTTATATCAAAAAATAAGTTGAAATTTGATCAATATTGTGATATTCATGTTGCAAAACTAAATATTTAAATCGTTTTAAATAGTTATTAAAAAAAAAAAGAAAACAAGAGGAAAGTTCGAAGCTGCTTTTACTTCGTTAACATATGTTTGAAATTGATAAAATTGTTGTGCAAGATTGTGCTACACCATATAATGTTAATATATGTTTTTTTTTCATATTCAGATATTCTCATTTTTTCGGGTATGCAATTAATTTGTTTGAAGCATTGAAATTGTCCCTCGTAAAAATATATTTTTGTAATAGAGTATGAATTTATGATATTACATAAATCTTATTAACAACTTAATTCAAATTCGTTTATTACTTAAATTGTAATTTATTAGTATATATTAATTAAGTTATTTATTTTTTTCTTTGTGTGGTAAAATAATAATAAAGTCTTTGGTTTTAATTGGATAATTTAAATAATTTTGTGGATAGAGCGATAACAATTTTCATATATATATATATATATATATATATATAATATAATAAATTTTTATTGTTATTTCAAATAATTTAATATGTCAAATTTAATATTATGGACTTATTATATATAATTTTTTATAAAATAATTTTTTTTTATAAATATATGTCTTAGGCTGATTTATCAAAATTAAATATATATTTGACTTAATTTATTTTATATTTAAAATATTTTATAATGATAATTTTATTAAAAAAGTTATTTAAAAAAAAAACTATTTTTACACTTGTATCGTAATGATTTTTATAATCACAATGGATAAAAATAAGTTAAATAAGAATTAAAAATAATAAAAAAATCTTAAAGAAGCAAATAATTCAATATTTATTTTAAGAATTTTATTATATCCTTCGAATAATTTTTTTAATATTTACTCTTTTTAATTATTTTTATTTTTTATTTAAGATAATTATATGAAAATTAAAAAAATTATTAAATAATTTTAATTATAAAAAATATAATTTAATATAATTAATTTTTTTTCTTTTACTTTATTAATAATTTATTTTTTTAAATATTATTTATTCTATCAATTCTTTTTTTATTAAAATATAATAATAAAATTAAAAAAATAATTAATATTTTTTTATTATTTTTAAATAAAAAAATATGTTATAATTAAAATTTTTTTATAAGATAAATAAAAATAAACGATGAAAGTAATAAATAAATATTAAATAAAAAATAAAATATTTAATATATTAAAAATATAAAAAATATTTAAAATTATTTTATTTAATAATTAAAAAAATTATTAAAAAATAAATTATAAAAAAATATAATTATTACTTTCATCTATTTTTATTTATAATATAAAAAAATTTATTTTAAAATATTAAAAAAATTAATCAATTTTTAAATTTTTTCTTTATTTTTTAATAAAAAATATAATAGAGTAAATAAAAATAAAAAATAAAAAAGTAAAATAAAAAATAATTAAACTATATTAAATTATGTTTTTATAAAATTAAAATTATTTAATAATTTTTTAAAATTTTTATACCGAATAAATATTATTACCCTAAATAACACAGTACGTTGTATTGGGTTGGGAGTTGGGCACGTCGAGCAGTGAAGTTTGGGCAGTCAAAGCTCAAAACAACGATAAAGTGAGAGGCTGCATACATATCGAGGAATAGGATTCAGCACTGCAGCAAGGCACGTGATCAGCATACGGAGGGAATCCGAAGAAGCCGGTTCCCGAGACATATACATCGTGATATACTAACCAGATACGCCAAACCGAAAGCTAGCCCTAACCTAAACGCGCCGATGTGTCGTATTGTTACTGTATCATCGTCACACAGCACTATGCCATTTCAAAGAGGTTAAAAAAATAAAAAAAATGGCTGGTGGTTGGCCTCGAAGGGCATAAAAAGTCTGAGCTGTGGTGCTGAAAATTCCACGGGTTCCTTTCCAAGTGCTATATATAAGTAAACTAACAAGGTGGTTTTACATCATAGTAAGCTAGGGTTTTATAGGTGGGCGATCGAGGGTTCTTGACTCTTAGATCATGCTTGTGGGTGTGGTTGGAGTTGGAAGAGTAGTTTTTTCCACTTGTGGTAGGTTGTTTGAGATGAGTGCTCATAGATGGTCATATATATCATATGGTTCTATTTGTCTTCTGTCCTTTGGTGGATCTGAGACATAGGTTTATGTTTTGCTGTTGGTTTTTCTTTGCTGTGTGTCAGAAGTTTGATTCTGCTGGTTTCCCATGGAGTCTTGTGTTTAATCTAACATCAAGGTTCGATTCAAAGCATGTGTCTTTTAGGGCGTGTTGACTCATATGAATGAAGTTTTGTGACAAGGTTCATGTTTACTTCTTTTGTCCTGCTTTTCTCAGTTTTCTGGTGTTTTTTTCTTGTGTGTTGATGGGTTGGTGTGCATGGAATCAAGTTGAGGTATGGGTTAAGGTTAGGGTTTTGATCTTTATGAGCGAAAGATCAAGGCAAAAGGGTCATGGAGTGGAGCTCCTTGAAGTCCAATTGAGGGTCTTGCTGGGTTGATAGAGCTGCTGTGCTATGGATCCCACAGTTCTACCCATCATACACTTTTGTGGTAGTTCTGCGGCTTCCATATCTTGGGAGCTTCATTACCGATGGTCAGATCCTTCTTTGGATTGAAGGGAGCTCTACACCTTTCTCTCTTTTTCCCTCAAAATCCAAATCCGTTTCTCAAATGTCCCATTTTTCCTCTCTCACTACTGCCAGGATCTAGTTCTTGCTGCTATGGAGCAACCAGGGCTAAGGCACCCTCTTAATTTGCTCTCAGATCGGATCTGTGCGTTCACGATGGGTGAGGTTGAACTTGAATGTGAACTATCCTATATATAATAATTGTGCTGAGTTAACTAAATTGTTGCATCCAAAATACTAATATTTGTAGTACTTTTTTAGCTGCACATTCCATTGGTTCTGGACTTGTATGCTTTAGATTCTGTCATGATTTAGTGGGAGTTTGCTTAGTTGAAAGTTTAGTTGTTGCATGAGGAAAAAGGATTCTGTACATTTTCAGACATGATGTGATATCCACGGTAAGCGATGAGATATCTGAAACTGTTGCACTAGATCTCGTGTCTTCGTCATTCTCTTGCCTATACGCCTTTTCTGCTGCATTATTATTGAGTATTCTACATAGTACGGATCAGTAGTTATAAGGATGAAATGCAAAATGTCCTTTTTAACGACTTTTATAGACTTAGACAAGCTTGTATTAATTTTTTTTTTTGCATATACCTTACAGCAAGTTGATGTGTAGCCTGCTAAACAGTCAATGAATAATATGTAAATAAGAAAAAAGCATGCTATTTCATATTCCCTTACAGAAAATTTAGAAGGGTTCTCGGCATTGAATATATTAAAGTATTTTTCTTTGTGTTCTGGATGAGAAAGTCGGCTTTCTTATTTTATTTTTTAATTTATTTTATTAATTACCATTATGAATTTTTTTTGGTGAGAAGTTGTATTTATTAATTATCTTATTCTTTTTACTTGCACATCGAAAAGCATAATTATATTTTTTAAAAAATTGCTAACACGTAATTTTTTATTACCGTTTAATTAAAATGAAGATGGAAGTTGCCTTGGTTAAATTTTAATTTAACGAGGTAGTAAATTGCTCTCAGTTTTGAAGGTAAGTTTATACCATTTACATGTAATTATTTTCTTTCTTTGTTTCAAAATATTCTATATTGCAAATGCATGATCATCAGGACAAGTAGATTCTTTGCCATTAGATTACTACATGAGCGTGTTCATTCAGTTGTAATTGATGATGCAAGTAGTTTAATATCTTTCTAAATTTTTGTATTAATCAATTTAGTTACTATCAAAATACTCGTGTCTTACTTTTTCAGTCGAATTCATTTCAAGGACCTGTTCTCATGTAATAGAAAACCCGAAGTCAATTGTATTTTTTATCATGTAGCTCAAACTCTGTAATTGTTGCTGGATTCATCGTTGAGCAGTGGAGACTTTAAGAATGTTTCATATTTGGTGCAACGATTGTGCGGTGATTTTGGAAGATGCTGTGTGTATCAGTTTGATTTTCTTGCAGATGGCCCAATTATAGGTGCTGCAAATGAACAATTACTGGATAGTTGTTATAATTGAGTTATGCGTGTCAAGTTAATGAGTTGGAGGATATTGATGATAATGAGCAACATTGCAAATGAACAAAGGGCAAAACATCGTGATTTCTAATGCACTAGCCAGTTTCATATACCTTAACACCAGCCTGCGTATCAACATCGTCGTTAATGAATAACGCGAGTTGTTTACATTTGTATCATCATTAATTTAACAGCCTTGTATTGTATTAACGGCCTTGTCTTGTATCAAACTAAGCACCGAACATGGTACATGATGGTGTATCTTGTATGTACAAGATGTGATGTAAAAGAATGAACAAGAGTGACTCCCTTGAGTGTAGAGAGAAGACAATAATGTAAGTTGATTTGAGCTTCAGAAAAACCAATTAAAGTATGTATTTAAGGGAAGTGCTCGAATTGTAACTCCCTAATCTATCAAACCGTCCATTATCACCTATAAATATCTCCTAAAAATTATAAACATGATAAATTATAATCATTATCACCTACAAGAAATGAAAATGACGGAGGACCCTATCTTCTTTTCCTGTATTTAATTCTGTTTCTCTAGTTAAATGTTAATAAATTAATAATAAAATATATTTTCTTTTTAATTAATATTAATTTTTTTAAATTTAAATATTTAAGCTAAGTTGTTATTATTAAAAAAATAAGAAGACATAAGATTTAAATCACATCCTATTATAGCATGTGATTATACAAAGATTGGAATCACTATTCAGGAAGCCAGGAAGTGATTAATGTTTTTATTTCCATGTTAATCATCTTAGTCATAATTTTGTTTTCACGCTGACAATTTAATTGTGAGCAAAGTGTGCTTATGATTCATATGGACAGATCCCAAAATATGTGGCTTAAAGGTATGTTTAGATTAGATGTGAATGAAAAGAACGAGAGGATTTATTTTAGAAGTATTAAATTTAAAATGTTTAAAATATTTTTTTTCTTTTTCTTCTATTATTTTTAATCTAAACGAAACCTAATCCAATAAGAGATATTCTGTTTCCACCGAGGATGCTGCTTCTACAAGTTGACATCAAATGTTGGAGGATATGCTCTTAGAAGCATGTGTAGGTTCCAGTATCAGATGGTTAAGTTTTAAACGTAAAATGAGAACAATTATTTGCATGGTTGGAGGGTATGCTGTAATTTTCGTATGCCGTGAAACTTAATGAGCATTTGGTTTAAGTTTTGAAAATTTTTTTTTCTTGAGAATCATTTTATATGGGAATGTAAATGTAAAAATGTTGAACAAAAATCACTTTTACATGAAAATATTTTTTTAAAAATTTTGTACCAAACATGACCCTTGTATGGATTCCCAAGAATGAAAAATATTTCGCAAACCAAACACTTCCTACGATACTTAATGTTTGAAAAGTTTCTTGTTGATTTCTACCTTATCCTTTTGAGCTAACTTTTAATCAAGACAAAAATCTTATTTTGGTCCCTCTGATATTTTTATTTTCAATTTAGTCCCTCATAAATTAATTGTTATAATTTAATCTTTCATTAATTAAAGTTTGCCTTAATTTAGTCATTCCGTTAACTCACCGTTAATGAAATAGATGAAAATCTTATGTGGCACCATTAAAGTCTTACTTGGCATTATAATTAACATTTATATTTATTTTCTAATTTTTTTAGCAACAAAACCCTACTTTTTCGTTACTGGCTTAGCTGAAACAATTATTTTCTTTTCCCCTAATTTGTAAAACCACCACTGCATCACTTTTGTGCACATACCATCGCTAAAACTGCATCATTGAGTTTTCTGTTTCGTGACTTCATTTAGAGGAATAGGGACATTTCCACTATATGTAAGATTTTATACTTCTTTTTTGGGTTATAAATATCGATGCTTTTCTTTTTTCTTGTTGTCGTTGTTTTGTTGTTTTATTTTTGTGAATACAAGAGACACCATAGGTAAAAAAAAAAAAGTTGCAAGGGATGGGCAACTGCCAAATTGGCCAATTTGTTGATGACCGTCCTTTGTTTTAATTTTATAGTCAAATTGGCCATTTTGTTGGTGAAGGATTGACACTCTCTCTCTCTCTCTCTTATATATATAACAGTTAACTAAAAAAATATGTTTGGTTAGAAAAACTGAAATATATGTTAAAATCACTCATTAGAATAGTGATAGAATTGTCATATGAATAATTTGATAAATTGTGAATTTTATGAGTAAATGACATGTTTCTTTATACAAAGTGATAATGGATAATGTGTTCCTAATTCATTCAAACAGAATAAATTGACAATAACTGATAATTCAAAGGGTAAACAAGATGAGTAGCAAGATTATAGTAAACTTGTGAGTAATGTGGATTGGGAGTCTTATGAATCCACACGTGATGAAGAATGTTTGCATGATAATGTTGTGAGGGCAGATGAAGTAACTATGACTAATGGAAATTTTGAAAGTGTACAAGTGGAGGCAATATGTGAGTCGCAATCAAATGTAGTTGTTGAAGAGATTATACTGCAAAGTATAGGTCTGGCTAGTATTGAACTTTCATCTTTCGGTCCTAGCATTGCAACTGCACAAGTTGAAGAAGAAGGTGATGGTAATGCCTTTGTTATTCTTGAAGAGCATATAATGGACACAAATAGTACTAATGTTGAACAGGAAGATGAATATGACAGCTGTGAAGATGAAATATATAGTATGAGTTGTAAAGACTATTCAGATGATGATAATGATGATTTATTTGATAAGTACACCAACTGGAAAGAAGTTGAGGAAGCTAATAGAGAACATGCATCACTTTATGGGTTGAATCATGGTGAGGGATTGCAAATCGATTTTACTGGAGATCCATTTGAGGGTGAAGACAAGTATGAATCTGAGGAGCTGAATTCTATTTGTAGGTCATTTGATGAGGAAGGTGTACATCAAAAGAATGTGAAGTGGCCCGAGTTCAATTCTAATATAAAATTTGGTGATGTTAATTTTGAACTTGGGTTAGTCTTTGCAACTTTAGACCAGTTCAAATAAGCTATCAAGGACTATAGTGTGAATCTTGGTAAACAAGTGAAATTTGTGAAGAATGATGCTGTAAGGTGCAGGATTAAATGCAGGGATGGTTGCCCTTGGAAAATTATGTGTTCATGGGCTAAGGATATTAAATCATTTCAAGTTAAGACCTTTAAGAATGTACATATTTGCTGTAGGACAATGAAAGTGCAACAAGCCAGCTCTAGTTGGCTAGCAAATAAGTGAATACCTTATCTAAGAGTGATAACTAAAGCTCTCGAAGATGACATAATCAACCGTATTAAACAAACATATGGATTGAATGTTACAATTGCAAAGGCATATAGAGCATGGCAAAAAGAAAAAGATATTATGGAAGGTCTGAGAGAAAGCAATATCATTAGGTGTTGAGTGTTAACAGGGCCGGACTAGAATTACCTCCAATTTTTGATAGATTATACATATGTTTTGAGGCTTGCAAGAATGGGTTCCTATTTGGGTGTAGACCAATGATTGGTCTTGATGGGTATTTCTTGAAAGGCTACTACAATGGATGCTTACTTGTAGCAATTGCACAAGATGGTAACAATGGATTCTTACCCATTGCTCTAGCTGTGGTTGACTCGGAAAGCAAAGATACATGGACTTGGTTTCTTACTAGGCTATTGGAGGACATTGGGTCACCTGCACAAAATAGGTGAGAGTTTATAAGTGATAGACAAAAGGTGAGTAAAATCTTCCACAAATTGAATTAATTCTTCACAATATTATTATCACTTATATCATGTTTTTAAATCATATTGCAGGGTTTAGTTCCAACATTTGAACAATTACTTCTAGATGTGGAACATAGATTTTGTGTTAGACATATATGGACTAATTATGCTAAGAAATACAATGGAAAGGAATACAAGGACAGGTTATAGAAGTGTGCTAGAGCAACCATAATGCCTGAGTTTGAAACAGAGATGAATTCATTGAAGGAATTAAGTGCTGGTGCATGGGGTTTCCTAAAAAATATCAATCCTAAATTGTGGACCAGTGCAGCTTTTAGCACCTATACAAAGAGTCATGTACTCACTAATAATATGTGTGAGCAGTTCAATAATAAAATTGTTCAAGCTAGAGAAAAACCTATCATATCCATGCTTGAAGAAATTAGACATTGTATGATGAAGAAGATGACTAGCAGTAGAAAGAAAATTAGGAGATTTAAAGGTAATATTTGTCCTAAGGCTCAAGACGAAATTGAAACCTTGAAGTGGGATAGTAGACTTTGGCATCCACGTTGAATTCGAGATCCTGCAGAGGCTCAATTTGAGGTTACTCAATTTGAGGTTACCAAACACCCATACATGTTTGTGGTGAACTTGAGAAATCACACATGTACTTGTAGAGTTTGGGATCTATGTGGAATTCCATGTGTCCATGCTATAGCTACATTAGTGTATAACAATCTGCAACCTGAGAACTATGTGCATCCATATATGAGATCTGAAGCATTTGCCAAGACATATGAGCCATTTCTTGAAAGGATTAATGGAAGAAATTTATGGCCAGTCACTGGACTTAAACCAGTACAACCTTCCATATTGAAGAGACCAATAGGAAGACCCAAAAAAGGAAGAAGAAAAGATGTAACTAAGAAGCAGCAAGGGCAATCACAACAACAACAACCTAGACCTAACATTGAGAAGTTTAAGAGGAGGCTAGTTCCTACGTGTTCAAAATGTGGACATGAAGGCCATAATATGAGAAGTTGTAAGGGGCCTCCTGCTACAAAACCAGTGAAATCGAAGGTAATAGCATTTGTTTGTAACTGTGATTTAGCAAAACAAAACTTATGATTACATTTTTATAGCATTTGTTCTATGATTACTTTCCTTAGATGCAGAAGAAACAAACAAGGCTCCTATTGCAAGTCCCAATGGAGTAGCAGTACAAGAAGAGGTTGTTGTGATACCTAGTAAGAAAAATAACATTAACAGATTTGAACTAACTCAGTAGAAAAAATTAAAAGTCAAGGACAAAATGAGTCAACTATTGGTAATGATGAAGGAATTTTTGTCCCACCACATGACAATGGGAAACGAGGACAAAATGTGAGTGCTCACTTTACCTATTTAGATTTTTAATATACTCAAAGTACGTGCACGGTTAACTTTTTCATTTTTCATATTAGGTGATAGGGAAATAAGATAAAGTGGACCCCTTATATGGGTATGCCAAATACACATGTTCAATTAAATACCACAACTAACCAAGCTATCCAACAATCTCAACCAATAAAAAGGACTAGTCCTTGTGGCATTTCAAGTGAGACAATGCAAGTAGCAAGTCAGATAATCAAGAAGACATTTGCCAAGTTTGTTGTTGGTCACAAGAAACTGTGAGAAGCAATGAGACTGTCACAAGCTCAATAGTTGGGAACAAGACCAAAGCCACCATGAAGACTATTCCAACCTTCGTTGATATTGCTGTTTTTCTTTGTTTAGTTTTTGCCTCTAGAATTTTAGAGTTTCGTGTTGGCATTTTGGTGTTTCAAGAACCCTCCCTAGCATTTTAGATTTGATATATTTTTATTTGTCTTTTAAGCACCTTAATTTATCAATTGCAGGTAAGTGTATCTAAGTTCCAATTTTGAGCCATTTTGTTTAAACTAGTCAATTCAAGACCATCTTCCTAGTATCTTCTTCCTAGAAAATTTTGCCTTCTAATCTTTATGTGAGTGTCAAGTGAGACTTTTCTTTTTTGGCAAAAATAACATTATACAGAAAAATAACCTATATGCATAAAAGTTTTGAGACATAAAACTTTGGTTGGTTGCCATCGGAATGCATAGCGTTAGCAAAAGCCATCATAGTAAAAATAAGAACCAAGCAAAGTAACCCATTCCTAAGAAACTTTTTTTTTTTTTTGTAAATTATAGAAATAAAATAAAATAAGATAATTTTACCAAAAAAATAAGATAACAAATTAACATAATAAAATATATGTATTGTAAAATTTTAAATTTTTTTTTATTTTCCTAACTAATAAAATTAAAATTGAACTAAATTAAAAAATAATTGAATTTCATATGTCAAGAAGCACCATACCACTTGACATGTTGCCTTAGTGGTACTTTGAGCTAGTTGCTCACTACTAATGCACAGGTTCTATTTTAGTGGTACTTTGAGCTGGTCTCTCACTACTGATGCACGGGTTCTATGCTTGGGAGTGGTACTCATGTGGCGGTAGTGGTAGATCTTCAACGACCAAAAAAAAGAAAAGCACCATAAAATGGACTTATGGACTGCCCAGTTGCTACTATATTCTTCTCACTCTTTCTTCATTGTTCATTTTCCACCTCTTCCAAGATTAAGATCCGGTGAATGAAATTGAGGGAGGATCAAAAGCAAAAGAAGCAGCATTCAAGATGAGTATGTAAGGGTGGTCCACTTGAGATCAATGCCACTAACTCCGACACCAACGACAACTGCAACCGGAACCTACAAGATTTCGACAGGGTGACATTATCCCGACTGCTGGACAAGACTCTGCAAAGCTGGCTCCTTGGGCCCGGCGAGCAGAAGAAGAAGTATATCAATCTTGCTGCTGCGCTTACTTCAATATTTTTTTTTTAAGTTTTTGTTGATTAAAATGCAGACTATGTGATCCATGTAAGAGAACAACAGTAACACGAAAGTATTCTATCTTCCTTATTAACGATTACTTAACGAAGGGACTAAGTTAAAGAAATTTTTTATTTGTGAGAAACTAAATTGTAAACATTGATCTGTAAGAGACTAAATTAAGAATAAAAATATCAGTAAGGGACCAAAATAGAATATTTGTCTTTAATCAAATATTATCAAAAGGTACTTCAATAGTAAACTCAGCCTTTAAAGTTTCTTTCTTCTTTTTAAATTAACAATGATCAAAGAAACAGGAGCAAACCATATTTTTAGCCTCTCATAAATACTTTCTTTATTCAACTCTATCCCTCATAAATTACTTTAAAATAAATTTAGTCTTTTAAACTTCAAATCTTCTTCAACAAAACTTGTTCCTACATTCATTTGACGCATAAAGGGACAAAATTTGTTAGAGATTTAAAATCTGAAAAATTAATTCGGTAAAATTGATTCCTGAAAAATAAAATTGATAAAAAAAAAGGTATTTACAAATCATAAAAGGTATAGTATTAGTATACTAGCACAAATAATGAGACAAAGACGGCGACTAGTCAGTGTGTGTACAATAACAAGTAGTTTAAATAAACTTGTAGCCATATATCGCTTTACGAGTGAAGCTAACAGATTACGGTGCTGTAAAATTAGGATTTGAATGTGCAGCTTATACTTACGAGAAAAAAACAACGATAAACAGGGAGAAGGGGAGAACATACCAATCATTAATTTATGTACTGAATTGGAATTAACGTTTTAATTAGATCCAAAATTTGGAAATTTTTTTCTTTCCTCCAGTTTACCCTCATTCTATCATGATATTCATTAAACATAACATTGAGAAGTAAAAAAGCAATTAAAGTCGGAAGTTTTTTTGAGCTGAACAAATAAAACTACATGTGAACATACAAATCTCATAATTCGGAATTCGATGATGGACCATTTTCTGTGATAGCTTCCAAGTTCCAGCCTCTGAAATAAAACAACTAATTAATTCCAGTACTAGTTGCAAGCAGACAAGGAAAAAAAAATTTTACATAGTAGAGTCACCTTTCTGCTGCTTCTCTTTTCAGTTCTTTGATGTGAGTTTCAATTGAAGCACACGCAGTTTGGATGTCTATATTTTTCTGACAGAGCTCCTTCCATTGCACGGACAAAGCATTAAGCTCATATGCGGTATTTTGCTGACAATAATTAGAAAAAAAAGGCTCTTTAAGTAAAAGGTTAAACAAATAACAGAGAAAGAAGGGTGGAGAAGAAAGTCATATCACCTGATGATATTTCCTTTCACGATTTACTTTTTCAATCTTTTCATTTTGTTCCTGAGCTAATTTCTGCATTCTGAAAATAGATAACACAACTGTAACCAGGACCACATAAAACATGAACTATGCAGGCAAAGAACAGGTGTTATCAAGTCAAGCAACATCATTTTGATCTATTTTATAATAGTAAATGAGATTAACCCATATATAAGCAACTAGATCAGTAAGACACAAATCTAAAGAACTGACAGGTCCAGACTAACCTTGATGAAACAGAGATAATGACTCTAGCAGTTCAAGTTAACAGATATGACTGAGTCACTTCAAAGAGAATAATCGTTCCACATAATTAAAATGAAGGAAATGAAAAAGGACAGTAATAGTATGACAATACAGCCCTTAAAAATATTATTAGTATATTAAGAGAGCTTTAAGCTATGCCTATTGATGTAAAGTAGCTACCTTTAATGTGAGGAAAAGTAGTTGGAAAGACTTCAATTAGGGCTAAGATCACTGTCCCTGGGTTCTTGGCTTATTGCTGCGGTCTCTATGGTTGGAATACTATAGGATAATGTTTCAGGAGTTTTGAAACCACTTTCCAAATTATCAACATCACTTTCTGGGATTCCTCTTTCATTGGACTTTTATTAAATATCCTTTGATGAGAAGAGGAGATACATAGACTATTTGGATTCTGTATCCCTTTTAGCCCTATAAAATAGGTTCATTACTTTTTTTACTTGCTTATTTACATTCAAAAATCTTCAAATGATGCATGACAAATACAAGTTTAAGGATGCTGCGAAGTGCTTAACTAGGAAATGCTCTAAGCTAGAGTCTTACTAAAACTGTTAAAACATGCAATTAGCAATAAGTGATGCACTTCAAAAAGCTTCAGGTAACCAAAATACTATGGGAGAACCCAGTCGGACTTGAATATCTAATACTTAAGAACAAGGGAGAAAATGTCTTAAGCACATCAGAGGCTGTCTGCTTCAAGTATCATATTACTAATGAAATATTCATTTATCTAGAGTGTTGATAGCCAAATCAACCCAAAAGCTTAAGCCATTTGGAGGAGGCAAGAAATTTGAATTGAAAAGAAAAAAAGATCCAGCTAATTATATGGAGACCAAGGCAGGTCTGTCGGTCAACAGAACCCACATTGACTAACAATGTAAGTAAAAAATGCACCATGTGATGTAGTACAGGAGTACAAGCTGATAGTTAAGGAAACAGATTGATGCCACATAAGTAACAACTGTAGAAGTCAATTGCTTATTCTAAACAAAATCTAAATGTGATTCATATTAGTGTCACAGACAAACCTTGACAAGTATACTTCCAATCGTTGGTTGTGCAGTTTCCAGGCATCAGGACCATATTTTAACAACAAATCCAAATTTTCCATCCTGCAGATCAACCAGTTAAACCATTGTAACTAGTAAGTACTGGGATGACAATTTTGAAATGTGTGGATTCACAAGAGATATATCAGCTAACAGCAAACCTAACATTTTCAATCTTAGAAGTTTTTAAAAACATTTCATGATGCGTCATAGACCTGACTTAAGATAGAACACTCATTACAAAGGGCCAGAACGCACTACTTAATATGTTCAATGTAAAGAAGGGCATTTAGGCTTGCATATAGGATAACCTACATTCTGTCTAGTAATCATGTAGCTCAAACTAACCTACATTTTGTGCTTGTGATATTTCTATATCAATTCCACAATTGACTCCAGCAACAGCATATACATTCCCTGTATGAGAATCTCAAACTTCAGAGAAATCATAAAAGCAAGTAGACTATTTAACATTGCATGAGTGCGTACCTGATCATCTGATATTGTAGTAACCGTTGAGCTCTTTGAAGTGATTGCTTCCAAGCAGTTTCATCATTCCTTTTTTCACTGGTGGTGTTTCTAACTCATATCGTGACCTATCAAGAGAAACGGGAGGCCTTGCAGCTCTTACACGCTCATACTCTCTAGCAATCATTGGGTAGTCCAGAATTCAGATTGCACAATGCCACAATCAGACTAAGACATGACCTGACATGACATTCTTCACTAATCCTATTTTCTGTTTACTTTTTATTGTAATCAAAACCTTCAGGTTTCGTCTTTCAACCATCATTTTTGCATCTCAAAGGAAAAATGGATTAGATTGTGCAATAAAACTAAAAACTTAACAATATTAGATCAATAAAAAAAATTAATACTAACAATAAAACAAGTGCTATATGCAAAGTTGCAATTTTTTTTTTTACTGCTTAACCAGTTTAGCAAAACATACAACAAATTCAAGAACCTGACAGCATTATTTCCAGTTATGCAAGCCTTCTGAAAAACAAATTAGAAAAAAAGACATTTTTCTAAGCACAGTTGTCCTTTTCTCGGTACCCAACAAAAAAACAAAAAGAAGGCATGGGGTTACCTCAAAATTGAACTTGGGAAGTGGGGGCAAATCTTTGAGAAAATCAGCGGGTTTCTTAGAGCTTCGGCGCATCTCTTCCTCGACGAGACGGTCAACCTCAACCTTGACCCTAGGGTCGGCGTAGTCGTCATCAATGTAAGGCAATGCGTCTATGATTTCGGCGTCCGAAGCACTTGGGCGACCATAAGAAGGTGGAGCTTCGAGCATGAGAATTTCCCCATTGTTTTGATCCGCCATAGTTGCTCGATGCGGTGCAAGGCTATGGAGAGAGAGAGAGAGAGAGAGGGCTTTTCCTCTGCGTGGGCGTGTACTACAGTTCCGGCGGAGAGGAGATGATGAGATGAAAGAGAAAGAGGGAGAGAAGAGTGTCTTGGGCTCCTTACAATAAACGAGGCTCTCTTATGGAGCGGCCCATCAAGCCCAAATCCCATCAAAATACAGCCACATCTGCTACGGTTAAATCTAGTTTATTTTTAATAAAAGATTTCAGTTGTGCTTCATTTTGTCAAACTAAATTGCAGCCATATTTGCTAGGATAAAGTATACCAAATTGAACTCCAATATACAAAAAAATATTATATTTACCAGGATAAATTTGGTAAGTGTAGATATTGTAAATGGTCAATTTTGTTCAAAGTCAACTTTATAGTGAATCATTCAAAATTCATGGTGTTTATGTTAAGTTGTTAGGATATGCTTTTAACGAATATAGTTTAAGGCACTCAGAGGTGAAGTGTCAGTGGTGTATTTGCAAAGACGCTCCAATATCCAAATAGATAAGAGATGAAGATAAGAATCAGTTTCTAAAGAATGTATAATACTTGTGAGAGTTACTTCCTTTTCAAATATAGACTAATGACTAAGCCTTATTATTTGGCCTAATATTATGTTCAGCACACATGACACACTATAGTATTCCCATATTATCTTTTCTTCCTTTCAATAATTTATTTAAACACTTCTTCATATTTATTTTGTCAAGTTGAAGACAATGATGCTGCTATGCTCTGCCAAAAAGGGGAAAAAATGAATAATGCTAATATACTATCTATCTATATGACATAGTTTTCATTGAGTAAAGAAAAAGAAAAGAAGACATCGCTTTCCATAATTTCATGTAACACGAAAATGCCATTTATGAAGCACTTTTCTTGGGGTTATGGTCTATTTTTCCAACCCTTGGTAGATGAGGTTAGTAAGAACTGACGTAAATGATGAGCTCCCAGCAGATAAAAACATTTCAAGTCGGTCCACTCTTTTCAGATCAACTTTTACGTCAATTAAAAGTGTGTTATTTTTTGGGCGATTTTCAAAACGCACCTCATATATTGGACGATTTTCAAGTTGGCTTTCAAGTCGATTTCCTTCCACATTTTGTTCCTATACAATGGCACATTGGACTACATTGAACAGCCCTTGCATAGAGAATTATCAAGTAGACTATACAAAGACCAAACACTGGCATTCTTACAATAAATATTTTGAAAGGCCAATGTGACAAGCACTGCATGAATAAAAGAAAATGGATGAGATCATAAAGTCATTCCTGTGTGTACAGTACTCAAAAAAGCAAAATGAAGTCCTAAGAGACAACTCCTCCAAACGCCAAGTTGGAGCCCAACGGGGAGCATTATACAACACTAATCACACCAAAACGGAAGGCCATACTGAATAGATGAAGGCTAAAAATTTAGCTCCTATATCTCTTCATTTTTTTTTCTTTTGTTTTTTTGGGAGAGAGCCTAATTTAAAATTGTTTACATTGATGCCCCATGCATTCCATGCAATAAATTTAATCCTTTTGGTTTTTTTCATTACAAACATAAATCTTAATCACTATGCACCGCAGCACTTGGCATATTTGCATAGAGAAGAGTGAAAAAAAGTTCAACCTCTGGTATATTTTTAATGCTTTTGATGAACTGATTTTTGCTGGGTTCTTCAAGGAGTATAGGACACATCTGTGCTACTTGAGGCAACACTCTGGCCAGGGCAGGCCTGAAGTTACACTTCCTCCTCTAAATTTAGCCCATGAGTTCCACCAGTGTATCCACCACCTCTTTCAGAGATATTTCTACAATGCTCCCAAATTCAGCGCTGCAAAAGAAAGGAGGAACCGACGAAGGTTATTTGAGAGATTTCAGAAACTGAATAATGAAATACCAACCATCCTCTGACGGCAATGTATTCTTCAAATAAGGAGTGCTATTTAAGTATTTATAGAAAAAAATTTATACATAACTTTTTCACAGTACGGCCCTTTTCTTGGAATAATGTCAAGTATAACATTAAATGTGGAATCTACCCCCCATATAAAAAGACCTGTGTCTGATTGGTTAATGTAATTTAGGTCCCACATGACATATCATTCTGTATAAAATTTCTGTAGAATTTTCCCGTACGTTTAGGATTTCCTTCTCAAATAGGTTCTCAGCATTGTCAATTAGTGCATTGGTCATCCCTCACATTGAAAGCAGAGAATTGATGCACATGGTTGCCACAGGTTTATCAAGTTTCTACGGAAATTGTAATTAACCAATGCATCCAAAACAAAAATATATATACCTTGATAACACTGCCCGTGCCTCCACCATAAGTTGATCAAATTCAGTCACATCAGAAGGAACAGGGTCATCACTGCCGAAAGTTGTGGAATGTGACTTAACAACCTCAGGCATCATATACTTTATCCAGGAATGGGGAATCCCCATGCTCATGAATGTGTTGAGTATCTGCATGATAGTTGCATGAAGTGATGTTCTGTTGAAGATACCATTCAACTGCTTTCTGCACATCCAAATTATCTATCTATAGCCATTTAAAATGAATCCTGACAATGAATCTATAAGGTATCTCTAGATTCTATATATGAAGTCAATACTTCCAACTCCAAAATACAAATCATGGTTAACTGCCCGTTTCTCTCTATTCACACGTACACACCAGGCCAAGTGAAGCTCAATTTTTGGTGAACTATTTGATTGCAGATTAACTGCAAACTTTTACAGGAGACTGCTCAAGGGTTGCATAAATGTGCTAAGTTGCTGAACTCAGAGATTTCCATTAATTTTATTAACTATTCAGGTAGGTGTTTAATAAGAATATAGATGGTCAATCTGAAAAGAATGTAAAACTCTTATGGGTTTCTCAATTCAGAAATTTGGTCAAGAAAAAATTGAAAGCTTTGGAAGTTTCAAAACACAGACTTGGCTATTGACAATTCCTATTAAAGGCATTGATAGACAAATAAATTCCTATAGCCTCAACTGCACACAACTAAGATTGTTCTATATCTTATGGAAAAAGTTAAAATATAGATTCTTATATATCCTAGACAAGATTTTTTAATGATTGATAAATTTGATTCACCAATCGTAAACCTTCAAAATAATAAAAGAAGCCTCACCCTTTGAGAACTTCTTTTTGTTGCTGCCTCCATATCAGAAATCAAGGCAGGAATACCATATTGAGAGAGAAAATCAACACTTCCTAGAAATTTCTGCTGGTCTTCTCTATCAACCACATCTCCACTTTCCTGCACATACAACAATAGAGAGGGCAAAAATACCTTTCAGGTTGCATGTGGCATGTGTGAATTTGGTAAAAGTATTCGCATGTCAATCTAGTTTGGTCTAATGAAATTGAATAAGTATGGTTTTTTGCTGTTTGTTGAATAAATACATAAATGGATGCCTTCTTGAATCAGGAATAAAAGTTAACCATAGGAAGACAATAAGTACACCCCTAAAGAATTTGATTGGAAAGTTTTGAAATTCTGATCTACCTTGAGATTTGACCCATGCATTGATTCAATCGAGTAGTAAAAGCCTCATTTTGATCCAAATGCCATATCAAGAGAATCTTCAAATGCAATTCAAAACCATTTCACCCTCGCGATTAAAATAGGACCCCAAGAAAAACAGCAAAGATGATGCCGAGAGATAAAGAGAGAAAAATCCACAGCACAAAAACGATATCTGATCTAATATAATTTCACTTGGTCATGATATTCACTAAAAACTCAATTGAAAATGACAAGTAACAACAGATAATTGTGATGTAGAATATGAGAAACCATCTAAATGCAAGACAATGAAACTCCAAACTCATTCATTCCTAAACCTTGAAGGAGACACACTTCCTCATTCTTTATCATTTGTGTGATGCCTTTCTCAGGAATTTGTGCTCTCACCTCCATTCAGGAAAAAAGAAATTTATATCTTCCACTATATATATCTAATAATTGGATTCAATATTCTTGCTGTCACAATATTTTTCTAGCACAATCACTGAACTGCGTTCAATTACCCAAGTATGAGATGGTAATCAAGACAATCATTGTACATCCTATTAGTATTCAGATAATCATTCTACCAGATACCCACAAAAACTATCAGTAAGCATGTTAACTCAATGTTGTGTAAGGAAAACTGCTAATAAGGTGTTTTGTTGTAAATTTTTCTTTCAGTTTCTTATTCATTCTATGGGCAGACAAAATTTCTTCATGAGAAACCCCTTTGGAAATAAAAAAAAATCCCCTCCTAAGTTCAGGTCTCTAATTTGGATAGCAGTACTCAACAAGACTAATACTAATGAAATAATGATATGCTGAAGATTCATAGACCTAACAAGGCACTGTCTTCTAATTTGTGTAGTTTGTAGTTGTAGCTCAGAAAGTGATGCATATGTATTGTCCAGAAG
>NSJW01000172.1:50556-275100 GCA_019955255.1 Castanospermum australe
AATAGAGAGGATGTGATGGTGCGGGAATATCTGTTGGGTCTTTCTTAGGAAAGACTTCGCTTGCATGCTACTGATTGGTCTTGGAGAGGTCCCTCTTCGTAGAGTTGGGCAAGCATCAGCGGGGTGGAGTGGATCAGAACAGATACCACATGGTCTGCTTATCTGTGGAGTGGGAGACTACACTGTTTGTGTCACTGTCAATTGCCTTACTAATGAGGTCAATTCGTCTAGTTTATTTTCCAGTTCTCTGGTGGTCTGCACTGACATTACTGCTGGTTTCTAGGCAATGTGATCTTAGACTGGGGGCGTTGGATTGAGAACACCCTACTGCTTGGTTGCTCTAATGTCGAATGTTGGAATCTAGCTGCCATGTTTGCTATCAATCCTCTGGCCGCAGCAGTTGTCTTATCAACTAAAGCTCCACCAATCGGCTGCATCCACCATATTTCTGTCCATGGTAACAAGCCTTCATAGAAGTATACTATCAGCAACTGATCAGATTCTGGTGGTGTAGACAGCTTGCACATAGCCTCTTGAACCTTCCCAGTATTCATGCCATTCTCTCCATTTTGCTATGCCTTATGCCACATAATCTCCTTCTGATTGCAGTGGCTTCTGGAGGCTGGAAAGTTTCCTCCAGAAATTAATCTCTTCATGTCGTTTTAGCTTCCAATGGATGAGGGTTGAAGGTAGTACACAGCATCCTTAGCTCCTCCATCAGAGAGAAAGGAAAAGCTCTCAATTTAATCTGCTCCTCATCAATTCCTTGTAGTTTCATTGTGCTGCAAACCACCTAGAACTCCTTCAAATGCTTATTGTGGATCCTCACTACAAGACCATGAAACTTGGGAAGCAAATGGATAAGACCAGATTTAAGCTCAAAGTCAGCATCACGATCAAGAATATGGATGCACAAAGGTTGATAGTTAACCGTAAGGTGCAGCCAATTCCTTTAAAGTTTATTATCCATGCTCTCAGAATTAATGAAACTAACCACTAGAATAAGTAAAATCTACACCTATTAGAGAACTAGGAAAACTAACAGATGGAACAAAATCAGAATGCTCAATATGCTGAATATGCTCAGACTCAGGACAAGTTCAGTAACATCCTATATGACTTAGCCTAAAAGCCCTTTAGCAACATGTAATGTTCTCTCTATCTCAGGATCAAAGGCAAACAGGTCATGTGCATTGCTACTACTCCTAGTCATACAGCATAAAGGCATAACAGGCAAAAACACTAACAGCATACAAAATATGTAAACTGCACTAAGAAATTAGCTAAAATAAAATCAGAAACACTATCAAATGAATTTTAAAAATTATGAGACCACCAAAGTAAAATACTAAAATGTATTTTTGATTTTCTGTAATTTTTTGGCAATTTTTAAAAATCATGAAAATCAAAACAAATTGAAAAGTGGTCTAAACGATGAGTTTGGAAAAAATAGGCCCCACACACCAAAGTTAGTCCCCTAACTTGGTGGTCTTGATCTTTGAAATTTTTTTCTAGCTATTGACAAATTTCAGGAAATCGGAGATAGTTGACAGTAAAATGACCTAAATGCCCCTGACAAGAAAACTCATACCAGATGAAGGAATTTCAAAGATTTTGACCCTAGATTAACCCCAATGAGTTAGTTTTGCTCAATGATGGTGGATAAACTTTGGATACCAAGTCTCAGCACCTAACTCACAGGTTAGCCCAATTATGGCACACTTTCGACACTTTCTACACTACTAAGCTACTTTTTTACTCTATTCAAGTGTGGAACAAGAACAAAATAAAACACATATCCTCTACTCTAATCTACTGTTAAATGCAATAATCGAGATCAAAAGAACAATGCAAAAACTCCCCGGCAACGGCGCCAAAATTTGACGTGAACTGTCAACTCACTCAAATTAACCAGGCTTATAAATAAATTTGTAATATAGGACAACCTGAATCGTCTCCTAAGGAATTTTGCATAGGACTAAATCATCAATGAAAAATAGAACAATAAACAGGGGGGTTTTAATACGATTGAAATAAGGCAAAGAGATAACAAAATTAACAAATTAAAAGTAAGCAACCACTCAGAATTGAGGTTTTCAAGCACACGTCCCACTGACAAAGAATACTTGAATTTTTATTACTAGAATTTCGTGGTTTGACCCTAAACAAATTGAAATCCCTGCATTCATATGGAACCCTCTCTATTGAACAATCACCTAACATTTAATCAAACACTTGACGCGTTCACTCATGCCATCGCACAGTGTTTCACTTCAACCTGTTTTAAATTTTAAATCCCTTGGGTTAATCAACCTAAATATTAAATCTAACATTTAAGCCCTTCCCCTGGATGATGCAAAATACAAAATCATGGACAGACCTCATCCGCTCAGATTTAATGTAACACAATCGTGTTGCTCAATTTCGAGTAAGGGGAAGAGAAAGCGGATTTAGTTCATGGAGAGCACGGGTCCTCTGGATTCAACAACAGAAACCTCAAACTCATGGGTTGATTCAATGGAAAGTTAGCCTACCATGGCTGTGCACAAATAGAAAACGAAAAAGAAAAAGAAAAAGAAGAACAAATGAACAGAAGAGAGAAAAGAAGAGAGGTGTTCTTGATCCAAATTTTACAAATGTCAAAGCTGCTGCCGTCTTTCCCTAATATGTTGTTTTAACCTAAAAACTAAGCCGGGTCAGGGCTCCAAAACCGGCCCAAATTAAAACATAACTAATGGCTTTGGTCCCATGTAATTTGGCTTCCTAATTACAAAGTTACACATAATTAACTAAAACATAGCCTCCAGAATTCCGTGACTGACTTTGGTTTCCAATTTGACTACCTTCTTGTCTGAATTTGGCTTCAGCCTATAATACCATTTGTAACTCTTTGAGTTATCTATAAAACAAAACAAGAATGAGGTTAATCGGATACCTAGAACAAAAGTTATGATCAAAATATTGGAACAATGTAAATCTGAAAAATTAACACGAAAATGAATTAAAATCCAATTAAAACCTCAAAGTCCAATTTAGACCAAAAACTATTAATTACACACTAAACAGCCCTAAAATCATTAATTCAATACAACAATTAAGTGTGATAAAATTCAATTATCACAATGCTAGGATCGAAAGATGAAGGTTCAGTACCAGCTAGACTTGTACTTTGCAGTATAATCTCTTCAACAACTATATTTGATTGTGACTCACATGTTGCCTCCACTTGTACACTTTCAAAATTGCCATTAGTCATAGTTACTTCATCTATCCTCACAACATTATCATGCAAACATTCTTCATCACATGTGAATTCATAGGACTCCCAATCCACATTACTCACAAGTTCACTATAATCTTGCTACTCATCTTGTCCACCCTTTGAATTATCAGTTATTGTCATTTTATTTTGTTTGAATAAATTAGGAACACACTATCCATTATCAGTTTATATAGAAACATGTCATTTACTCAGAAAATTCACAATTTATCAAATTATTCATATGACAATTCTATCACTATTCTAATGAGTGATTTTAAAATATATTTCAGTTTTTCTAACCAAACACATCTTTTAAGTTAACTCTATATATATATATATATATATATATATATATGGCCAATTTGGCTGTAAAATGAAAACAAAGGACGGTCATCAACAAATTGACCAATTCGTCATTAGCCCGTCCCTTGCAACCTTTTTTTTTTTACCTATGGCGTCTCTTGTATTCAAAGGAAGACTTCAATCTCAGAAACAAAACAAGAAAATAACGACAACAAAGAAAAGGGAAAGCATCTATGTTTATAACCCAAAAAAAAACGTATAAAATATTACATATAGTAGTAATGTCCCTACTCCTCTAAATGAAGTCACAAAACAAATAACTCAATGATGTGCAGTTTAGCGGTGGTACGTGCACGAAAGTGATGCAGTGGTGGTTTTACAAATTGGGGCAAAGAGAATAATTGTTTCAGCTAAGCTAGTAATGAAAAAGTAGGGTTTTACTGATAAAAAAATTAGAAAATAAATATAAATGTTAATTATAAATGCCAGTAAGACTTTAATGGTGCCACCTCAGATTTTCATCCATTCACTATCGGTGGGTTAACAGAAGGATTAAATTAAGGCGAATTTTAATTAGTGGGGACTAAATTGTAACAATTAATCTATGAGGGACTAAATTGACAATAAAAATAACAATGAGGGATCAAAATAGGATTTTTGTCTAAAAATAAAGGGGAATAGAGATAGCCATAAAAAAAAATGGAGATGTTGAAGTCCTTAATTTTTAGTTGGTTTACACACTATAGTTTACCCATTCTAGAAAAAATTAGCAGATAAGAAACTTATAACCTTTATGTCACGTATCAACGTATTTAAATGATAATATGATAATACAATGATTAGTCGGTTACCTTCAAATGCCTTTTCTAACAACTATTCCTTCACCTTCCTTCATCTCCCATTTATATTTATTTATATCCTTGACAAGATACTAAAAAAAGTCATAATTATCATATCTTAATTATAAATTGATACCATATTAAAGTTTTTAGAGTCAATAAGAAATTTTAATAAAATTAATAATAATAATAATAAATATTTATTATAATCAATATTAAATATATGATTTTAAATTGAGTATTTGATAAGAGTGTTGCAATATAGTGCCATATGTCAAGAAGAGAATAGAATATGTGTTTGCATGAGAGAGTGTCACTTGTCATAAGGTCATGAGTAAGGACTATGGGTGGTCGCGATTTGATTTGATTTGGTTTTACCGGAAAAGTCTTTCAAACCACACAAATTGATTTTCTTATATTGTAACCAATTGGTTTTGTTCTAATTAGAGAATCAAATTGAATCAAACCATTCATAATCAATTTAATTTGGTTCGATCTAATTAGTTTTTGTTTAAGTATTTTTTTTCTTAAAAAAGAATTATTTACAGCTGGACTTTTTTTCTATACTTAATTAACAATAAATTAACATAAAAATATTAATAAAATTATAATTAAATAGATATAGATAATAAATTAGCTTAAACATTTCTATAAAAATAATATTAATTAAAATATAATTATTTATAAATATGTAATTATAAAAATATTTATGTATAATTACATGAGTTTGGTTTGATTAGGTTTGGTTCGGTTTTATAAATGAGAATCACAATAAATAAACCAAATCAATCGGTTTGTATAAAAAAAAAATACAGAACCAATTAATTTTGGTTTTGTTCAATTTTTGGATTTTTGATTCGATTTTTTTAATTTAGATTGATTTGCTTCTATTATGGACAACTCCAATCAAGGCCTTATTTTTTTTTGTCAATTCACTCGTACTAATTCAAGCATCAATATGCCCATAATTGTAGGTTGCTTTCTATCATCTGTAGATTGCGGAGACGGTCATTACCTTTAACTAGATGAATACTTGGGGCTAATCTGATCATATTTTTTTATTTTTTTTGTTTCAATTGAGTGCAAGTTTTTAATTTAAATGCATCTTATATTATTAAGTTACCAACACAAATTATTTTAGTACATTGTATAGATTAATAATGTGCTAAACGTTATTAAAATATAATGAGAAATAAAGTTGAATAATATATAATGTGCGAAAATTCTTTTACTTATTAATAATAATGATAAAAAAATTTTGTGTTTTAAAATTTTGCTTGTCATATGTTTCCACTACATTTTTTTTTTGAGTGATTTGTAAGTTTTGGCTGTTATAGATTTGTACATAATTGCAATTTAATGCATTCAATTTTAATTACTTGTGGTAAGGTCCGAAAGAAATTCTTTCTTTCAGCCAAGATTCCTTCCGAGATGTTGTAATAGTGAGTAATTTCCTTGTTCACTCTGTAATGGCCATGTGTCAATTCTGGAAGTTATTAACAGCCATTAATTGCGCCGATTTTGGACCTGAGTTTTGGTATTCGTAATGATTACTTTTTGGCTACTTTTACCAAAATGCCCCCAAAGCCCTTTTCGATGGAAATGAAATGGTTTCCCTCCTCTTTACACCATATAAAGGGGGCGGTTTCTTACTCATTCCTTTTCATGCTTTCATTCACTACCCTTTGGAGATTTAGAAGCCTTTTTCAAAACCCTTTCTTCTTTACCAACCTCTCCTTTCCTGTGAACCATTCTTCCTCTTGGTTTGTGCCTTTGGGACATCTGCAGACTTTATTCTTCGAACCTTCTTCGAACCTCTATTTTTAGGTATCTTCCCTTTCTTTCATAGCCACTTTTTTTGTTTAAAATGCCTGTAGTAAAGGAGATTCTGGAGAGTGGTGAAGAAGGAGAAGCACTTATACCCATCTCCTTACCCTTCTTGCGGACCGGTCTTTCTGCTAATAACTTTAGCAAGGTCTTAAGACCTCTTTTGCCAAGTAAACTTTGTGTCGAGTTGGCCGCATTAGATAAGAGACTGGCAGAAGAACAAGATCTTAAGGATAAGGTCAAAAGGGATATTGCTGAGCTAATTGAGGAAATGTCCGAGTGGAGTAGCTCAGATGATGAAACTGATATTTGTTTGGCCTCTATAGGTACATCTTGGCCTGGAATCGACATGGTTTGTCGAACACCTACTGGGGCCGATTTCTAGCGGGGGTGGACTTTATAGCTGGGCGGACGAGGAGGTTCTTCGTACCCCTTCACTATTCCTTTTCGAGGCTTCCACTGGAAACCTCAGTGTTTATTTAGAGCTAACTCCTCGAAAGTAGGCTATATTTCATTAACCCTTGTCATGGGAACGGTATGATCTCTTTCCAAAAGATGGAGGATAAACACTTCCTGTATATGTACGAGACGCTATTCATAAAGCTTGGGGTCCGGCTGCCGTTTACTCCATTTCAAATTGAGATACTGTTGAAGGTGAATGTTGCTTCTTCGCAGTTTCACCCCAACTTGTGGGCTTTTGTCCGAGCTTATGAGATCACCTATGATTTCTTCGGGATGCCCAAGTCTTTGAAGGTATTTTTTTTTATTTCTTTGGAGTGTTAAGACCACCAAGTGGATAGAAGCTAGGGTGGGTTTCGCTTCGAGCTCAAATGAGGAGGCAAGTATTAGAAATCTTCGAGCAATCCTATAAGGATTTCAAAGACAACTTCTTCCAACTAATCGGGGCTCCAGACACCATCTCTTTCTTTTTAAGTGCCAGTGGTGAGCCACTATTCTATCTATATTGGAATAGGGGTGTTCATTATGTGGATGACACCAAAAGGCCAGAGATGTCCGAGGTGGAGAAGCTGGCAACCAAGCTTATGGTAGAGATTGGTACAATTAAATATTCTGAGCTCAATAATTCAGACGATGAGGGTCTTCGCCATATTTTTGGTATGTTGAATCTCTCATGACTGTTTGTTCGTTAACATTCCTTGTGTTATATCGTTTTGTGTTTTCATAGAAAATATCATGCTGGACAAGAAAAAGGTTGCCTAACTCAAGAGGTAGCTTGCCAAAATGAGGGCGCAACAGCAGGCGAGCCAAGGCGATTATCGTATTTAACACCCAGCTACCGTGGAGGCTTCTCGATCTGAAGGCCATAATCCTCCACTAGGTGATGATATCAGGGAGGTGAACTTGGATGATGTTGGAAACTGACAGGAGGAACCACTCTTTGTTCGTCGGCACCGAGGAGAAGATCCTAGCCGGAAACATGCTCGAACTGGTGCTAGTTCGTCGGTGTCGGTCCGTTCGATGGTGTTGGCCCTGAGTTGACCGTGGATAACGACAGTTCCAGAGTTGTGGATACACTCTGGATGAAGGAACTGAACATTGAAGGCTTTGTGGCACATATTTCTTGATCGAAATGTTGAGAAGTATCGTAACAGTACGCAGTTTTCTTTGTACCATCTCACTGAGTTATACACACTTTAGGTTGCTAGTATGTTGCGCTTCCTATCGGCGGAGCACTGTGAATTGGAGTCCTTAAGGATTGCCAACGTTGAGCAGTACAAGAACAAAGAGGGCCTCAGGGCTACTTCCGTTGAGGTCATGAAAGAGCGAGATGCCGTGAAGCTGGAAGTAACTAGGGCGACTTCTGCTCTTGAGGGTGTGCAGGCACAACTGGAGAAGGAGAATGTCAATGTAGCTAAGCTGAAGACTAATCTTGAAGCAGAGCAAAGTGAGCTAGCTACTTCTCATAAAAGGGTAGAGCAGTTGGAGGCTGAGAAGACTAGCTTGGAGTCTGGTAAGTCCAAGTTGTCAGACTTACTGGATCATGCTGTGCCACTCACTTGGAGCAGCGTGCTTGCTCAAATCCATTTTTCCTACCCCGACATCAATGCCTCTCGCATGGACCTGGAGAAGGAAGTTCGTGATGGTGCCCTTATGGACTCTGAGGATGATCAGGCTAAAGAGTTATAATTTGTTTGTTATTTAACTGTTAGCTTTTTTGCTCTCTGTGTTTTTGCCAGAGACTCATATCTTTAAATGTATCTTCTGATCATTTCAGAGTGTTACCTTTTTCCCGAGATCCAATATCCTATTGCAGTTAATATTTTGATTTTAGGGTCCAACACCTGTTTGCAATTAATATGTCAATTCAACATCGTATAGCGAAATCCTTATAGTCATGCTTTGGATGACCCGAAGTGGCCCAATAAATCAATTTAGAGCAACCTGAAGTGGCTCTTAGAATTATCATTTTAGAGCGACATGAAGTGGCTCTTTAAATCGTCGATAAAACGTCGTTCAAGATATATTGTCATTGTAGTAGTAAGCATATTGGAGTAGTCACACAGTAGAAAAAAATATTTTTATTGATTGATTTGTGAGAGATATGCCTCATTGAAACCTTGCAATAAAACCCAAATGGGACAAAACCTAGGCGAAGGAAAAAGAGTACATATCATTACAAAGCACAATTATTACATTGTATTCCTGCTCTAACTATAGTATCGCCTGAGGTTGAAAGCATTCCAAGTCCTCGAGATTTTTCGTCCATCTAGGTGAGTGAGCTTATATGCTTCTTTTCCAACTACTTTCACGACCCGATATGGTCCTTTCCAATTCAGTACAAGTTTTCCTTTCGAGATGTTCTTCGTCCTAATATCAGCTCGTTGTAGAACAAGGTTGTCTTCTTTGAAGCTTCTTGGTAGTACCTTTGAGTTGTACTGCCTAGCTACTTGTAGTTTGGCAACCACTTCTCGAATATGGGCTATTTCCCGCTTTTCTTCAAAGAGATCCATGTCTCCTTTTCGGCTTATCTCATTTTCCACTTCATTGAAAGAAGTTTTTTCGCCAACTCAGTTCCCCGATCTTGACCAGGATCATGGCTTAAGTACCATAAGTTAGTTTGAAGGGGCTTTCGTAGGTTGAGGAATAAGGAGTAGTGTTGTATGCCTATAGGACGTGTGAAAGTTGCTTGGCCCAATTGCCTTTCGCTTTATCTAATCTCGTCTTCAGACCTTTTAGGATTACTTTGTTGGCTGCTTCTGCTTGCCCGTTCGCTTGAGGATGTTCTACTGAGGTAAAGCATTGCTTGATGTGTAATTCGGCGCAAAAGTTTTGAAACTTCTTATGAGCAAATTAGGTCTTGTTGTTAGTGACAATGGATTTTGGGATGCCAAAGCGACAAATAATATTCTCCAGGTGAACTTGTGTACTTTCTCAACTGTGATGGTCGCCAATGCCTCGGCTTCTATCCATTTCGTGAAATAGTCAATGGCTACCACGAGATATTTAAGTTGTCCAGGTACTTGGGGAAATGGTCCTAGGAGGTCCATCCCTCATTTGCAAAAAAGACATAACACAGAGGTTGTCGATAATTCCTCGGGTGAAGATGAATGAATGTAAGCAAATCTTTGGCACTTATCGCATCTCTGTATATATGCCAATGCATCTCGTTTAATAGTCGGCCAATAGTATCCTGTTCGGAGTATCTTATGGGTTAAAGACCAACTTCCGAGGTGTTGGTCACAAATTCCTTCATGCACTTCTGCCAATACGTATTTGGCCTCAGGTGAGTCGAGACATTTAAGGAGTGGGGTGGGAAAACCTCTTTTATAGAGGTGCCCCCTAATGAGTGTAAACTGAGTTGCAGTCCGTCTGATTCTCCGGGCTTCTTTAGAATCTGCAAGGGTTATACCCCCTTGTAGGTATTCTCGAATAGCAGTAATAGGTGGTTTTGTCCAAGATCTACATAGCTTCTAGGGTTTTTGAGATGCTAGGGATGGTTAGGGTCTATTGCACCACCGATCTGTTGTTTCCTAGCCCCTTTGTGCTAGTAAGTCTAGCCAATATGTTGGCTCTCACATTCTGTTTTTATGGGATATGCTCGACTTGCACCCGTTCAAATATGACCATGTTATCTTAAAATTTTGCAAGGTACTTACAAAGTGAAGGATCCTTGGTTTAATATGTTCCGAGTATTTGGCTTGTCACTAATTGCGAGTCACTAAGGATGACGGCATTGGCAGCGCCGAGGTCTTTCGCCATTTGAAGGCCTGCGATTAAAGCTTCATACTCAGCTTGATTGTTAGAAGTGGGGAAATCAAATTTTAACGAGCACTCGATGGAGACGTCATCCTCTTTTTCAAGTATCATTCCAGCACCAAAGCCTTTTGGGTTTGATGCTCCATCAATAAATATTTTCCAAGTATAGCTGGGTTCTTCAGGCTTTGTCATCTCGGAGATAAAATCGGCTAAGGCTTGAGTTTTGATTGCATTCCGAGGTTCGAATAAAATATCGAATTCTGACAACTCGATGGACCAGGCGAGCATTCTTTCGGCTAGTTTGGGTTTATGCAACCCTTGTCGGATTAGTTGATCGATTCGAACTATAGTGTTGTGGCTTTGGAAGTACTGTCTTAGTCTTCTTGCCGAGGTGAAAAGTGCGAAGGCGACTTTCTCGATTTTTTGATATGTCAGCTCGGGGCCTTGAAGTCCTTACTAGCGAAATATATGGGTTGCTGTAACTTTAAGGATTAATTTATTTCAAAATTATATTATTTTATGTAATTTTCATATTAGTTATATAATTTTTATTTTTATCAAATAAATATTTGTTTAGTTTCATCCACCCTTACTAATGACTCATCAATTAAACTAATCAATGTTTGATGTAGACACTATTCTTTTATTTAAAAAATTGTTTGTCAAAAGATGAAAAATAATTATGATTAAATACTTTAGGACTGGGAAAAAGTCACCGTTCACATTAGGAATAAAAAGTCACAGATTTTTCCGTTTGTTTAAGACTAGATTAGTACTTGTACATAGCACGGAATAACATACAAAATATATAATGCACTAAAATATATAAATAATAAATAAAAGATAATAAATTTAAAACTTTTATATCATAATTTTAAGATAAACAATTTGAATCTCATGATATATTTTACACTAACGCTATAACATGAAATTAATTTCTATGAAATTTTACAAATGACATGGCACTTTGTTTTTCAACCAAAATATAGTAACACATTTTTATCTCCCACGTCTCCCAACTTGTAACTTCTTTCACTCATTCATAGGATTTTTACCAAATAGAATTCACAAGAAATAGCATCTATTATAATATATAAAAGTAATAGTTTCGCCAAAAAATTTTTTTCCTTATGGAGACTTCTCTTCAATTTTTCTTAAAATTATTTACCAAATTTTTTAAATTATGAATTTAATTTTAAATTAACTTAGTGGTTGTGTCTAATCAATAGTTATCATATTTTTAAAAAGGTCTCTTTTATATTTTTTTAATTTTTAAATTACATATTTAATTTAATATTTAATAACTCCATATTAATTTTTAAAATTTACATTTAATTCTACATTCAATAACTCTATATGTAGCCTTATTTTTGAATAGAATTAGCGATTATTTATAGATTTTTATTTGTGATTTTTTTATTTTTTACTAAAATTAGGGATTTTTTTAAATTTACATAGATTAATTTTTTTAATTACATAAATTAATTAAATTATTTAAAGTTAAAATTTATTAAAATAAGAAGTATAAGAGATATGTTGTAAATTTTGAAGTTAAATCTTAGTTATATCTATTATCTATTATCTATTATATAATATAAAAGTAATAATCTCTTCAAAAAAAAAATTTCTCGCTCAACAATTTTTTGTACAGTCTTTTTTTTTCCCAAAAAATTTTCTAAAGGTATTTACTAAGATTTTATTAATTATAAATTTAATTTTATATCAATTTAATGATTACGCCTAATTCTTAGTTATCATATTTTTAGAAAGTCTTTTTATATTTTTAAAATTTTAAATTTTATATTTAATTCTATATTTAATCTATTGTATCTATTATATCTATTATCTATTATATAATATAAAAGTAATAGTTTCTTTAAAAAAAATTTCCTACTTAAGAAGACTTTTTCCCGCTCAATAATATTTCGTGCAATCTTTCTTTTCTCTCAAACATTTTTCAAAGGTATTTATTAGATTTCATTAATTATAAATTTAATTTTATATCAATTTAATGATTGTGTCTAATTCTTAGTTATCATATTTTTAAAAAGCTTCTTTATATCTTTTAGATTTTAAATTTCGTATTTAATTCTATATTTAATCTATTGTATCTATTATATTCTATTACCTATTATATAATATAAAAGTAATAGTTTCTTCAAGAATTTTTTAACCACCGAAGAAAACTTCTTTTTCTGTTCAACAATTTTTTGTACAGCCTTTCTTTGAAGGACTAATGTAACGTCATATGTCTTTGAATGACTATTTTAATGTCACTTTAAATTTTTAGATGACTAATTTGATATCACATATCTTTAAAAGACCAAATTAATGTCAAATAAATCTTTAGAGGATTAAAATGATAGTTTAATATAAATTTTATATTTTATATTTAATCTATCATATAAGATAAAAGTAATAGTCTCTCCAAAAGATTTCGTTTTTTGCTCAACAATTTTTTGTATAGCCTTTATTTGAAGGACTAATGTAATGTCATATGTTTTTAAAGGACCATTTTGATATCACTTTAAATTTTTAGATGACTAATTATATATCACATATTTTTAAAGGATTAAATTGATGTCAAGTAAATCTTTAAAAGATTAAAATGGTAATTTAGTCCAAATTTTAAATTTTATATTTAATCTATCATATATGATAAAAGTAATAGTCTCTCCAAGAAATTTTTTTCCACTCAAAAAGACTTTTTTTTCACTCAATAATTTTTTGTACAGCCTTACTTTGAAGGACTAATGTAATGTCATATGTCTTTGAATGACCATTTTAACGTCATTTTAAATTTTTAGATGACTAATTTGATGTTACATATATTTAAAAGATTAAATTGATGTCAAGCAAATCTTTATAGGACTAAAATGGTAGTTTAATATAAATTTTATATTTTATATTTATTAATCATATAAGATAAAAGTAATAGTCTCTCCAAAAGACTTCTTTTTTTGCTCAACAATTTACAATTTTTTTCACTCAAATTAGAAATTTTTTAAAAATTTAGTTAACTTACTTTTTTAATTATATAAATTAGTTAAATTATTTAAAGTTAAAATTTATTGAAACGAGAAGTATAAGAGGTGTGTTGTGAATTTCAAAGTTAAATATTAATCATAGGTTGTAGACCTAAATTCTAATCTAAACAATTATAAATATTTTGTTCACACCAAATTATAATCTCATTTAATTAAGAATTATCATTCTATGCTAATTAGTTGCTAAGCATTGAAAATTTATAGTGGGAGATACACTATTTATAATTTAATTTAATTATTTTATTTTCTAGCTAAAAATATTTTGTAAATAATAATTTAATTATTTTGTGTTGATATCTTTTTTTATCACGGTTTAAACATAATACAATAAAAAATTACACGTGAAAAATATTTTTTAAAAAATATTATTGTCTAAATAATTAAGAGAAAACTAACAAAACAAATATGCCAAATTTAATGATTGCAAGCTCTTAAATTTTAAATTTTATGCACTTAAATTCTAAATGATTGCAAGCCCATGATGGCTACCCATTTATAATTTTCACGGAAAAGTATGTTATGAATTTTAAAGTCAAATCTTAATTACAGGTTACGAACCTAAACTCAAATATTAACAATTATAAGCATTTTATTCGTGTCAAATTATAGTCTCATTTAATTAAGATTTGTCACTTTATGCTAATTAGTTTCTATGCATTTAAAAATTGTGGTGAGAAATATACTATTTACAATTTAATTAACTTATTTTGTTTTATGACTAAAAATATTTTACAAATCATAATTTAATTATTTTGTATTGATAACTTTTTTTATCACTGTTTAACAATAATATAACAAAAAATTATATGTGAAAATATTTTATGAAAACAATTATCGGCTAAACAAATTAGGAGAAAACTAACAAAACAAAAAAAAAAGCAAATCAATTAAGTTTTAAATTCTATGCACTCAAATTTTATATTTTATATTTTATTCCATAATTTCAGTTTTGATTTGTTAAAGTTTGCATTGATTTAGCATTTACTACAATTTGATCACTAGCCTAATTAACATTGATTTTGGTTATTATAATAACTAATATTAGTAACAAAAGGTATAGCGATTCTACTTTGACTAAAATTTAACTCGGCTTATTTCTAAAATATTTATTCTGATCATTGAGAGAAATATAAATATGGTGTATTTGACTGAAATTGATTTTGATTATTACATTTTAATATAAATATTAGGCATGCATTTAAAATTAACTTTCAATATTTGACTTCTATTCATGAAAAACAAAATTATAAAAAAATATCTAAACTTGGTTTTATGTTTTCTGATTTTAATAAGATCATCAATAGAGTTGTTAATTTGGTATAATTTTTCTTTTATACATTATATTTAATTTAATTTTTTTATACTATTTCTTTATAAGATACTAGATTTCTATCTATGCGATGAACGGTAAATTGATTATAACAAATAAATAAGGTAATTTTTAATTAGTAACTGTGTGTAATACTTATTTGAATTAAAAAATTATAAAATACAAAATTTACCAACTCAATTAAATGGTTAAACATAAATATGTTACTATAATTATAATTACTTATTGACCATGACAAATAAGAAAAAATCAGTAGATAATTTTGTTTTAGTAAAAGAACTTATCAAAATAATATTTCTTATAACTTAAAGTAACATGGACCAATAGTTACAGTATCTTTCTTCACATTATTTTTTTAAAAAAAATTTGTATAAAAAGATATCCTCTATCGTTATAATTAATGATGATATAAATATAAATTGATTAAATTTATATGTAAAAAAAAGTTGGCATCACAGTAAATATTATTAGTTACAAAATCATAAAATTTATTATAATCTATATATTAGTTGTCAATCCAAATAAAATTAAACATATACATATAAAAGTGTATGAAATTTCATCACTTCTTTCCTGTAGATTATAATAATATCATGATGCCTTCAAATATATAAATTTTTTTAAAGAAAATCAAGGAAGTTTCCAATTGTAGAAGATAAAGATTGATTAGTTAGCTATTTGCAATAGTAATAAAAAACTCACAATCTCAATTATTTTATAGAATGCATTAGATAATAACTAAAAATGACAGTAAATTATGATACAATCTAATTTAAAAGAAGAATAAACTAAAAATAAGATATATTTGTTTAGATGTATTTTTAAATAATAAAAACATTATATTACAAAAGAAAACATATTGTAAAAAAATAACAATGTATAATATAAATTAATTAATAAAAAAATTAAGAAAATACCTCTTTATGACAAATTTCGAAAAACTTCTTTGAAAACATTATTTGTTGTTCTAAATAATTTCCTTTTCTTGAAATCAAAATTAACTTGATTTAAAAAGAAAATATAAAAATAAAAATGTGTAAAAAAGCAGCTGCATATGTTCTTCAATCTTTCTCAATCTTAATAATTTTTTTCAATTTGCAAGAGGACAATTGTGGTGGAAAATTTGTACTTCCATCAACACTATCATCAGTTATTACCAAACTTTTATCATTGACTTTTTTTACAGACGTAAGCATTCATTCGAGTCATAACAACATTATTTTCTCTTTAAAAATAAAAGTGATTCCTATAATATACAAAAAAAAATTATGGTCAATGGCAAAGATAAAATTTGTAAATGATTACTTAAATAATGATATAAAAAATGATTCCTAACCTTCTCAGTATCATCAATGGGATTAGTGTCATCCGCTGACTTTGATGATTGACCGTAATTCATGGAAACTTAACATTTTTTTGTATAAAAAAATGAATTAAAAATGTTAAAAAGTAAATTAAAAATTGAAACACTATATTAGGAGTTCATATTAGGTGATATCGGAGTTAAAGTGTCAAGACTAACAAATAATAATATAAGAGAATCATCATCAATCATCTTTAGAACAGTATAAGTAGGATGAGCAAAGTTATCGAATTTCTTAATCTGAATTTTAAATAATTTTTTTTCAAGAAAATATTCAGAATTTCATATAATTAAATAATATATAATAGATTCTATTTTAGAATGTGAATCTTTACTTTTTTCCAAATTAAAAGATTTGGATTATTTTACTTCTATTTATTATGAGAATAATAATTGAGACATTTTTTTGGTACACATAATAATTGAGATTTGTTCTATAAATTGTTAAATTTATAATGTAAACATAAATATAGCAACTAATGATTATACTCAATCATTAAATTAATATAAAATTAAAATCATAATTAATGAAATCCTACTAAATAGCTTTAGAAAATTTTTTGGGGAAAAGAAGACTACATGAAAAATTATTAAGAGGAAAAAGAAGTCTCCTTGAGCGGGAAATTTTTTTTTAGAGAGACTATTAGTTTTATATTATATAATAGATAATAGATTTAAAATTTTAAAACTATAAAAGAGACATTATGAAAATATGGTAACTAATTATTATATGTAATCATTAAATTGATATAAAATTAAATTCATAATTAATGAAATCCTACTAAATATCTTCAAAAAAATTTTAGGGGAAAAGAAGACTATACAAAAAATTGTTAAGAGGGAAAAGAAGTCTTCTTGAGTGGGAAAATTTTTTTTAGAGAAACTATTAGTTTTATATTATATAATAGATAATAGATTTAAAATTTTAAAAATATAAAAGAGATTATATGAAAATATGGTAACTAATGATTATATGAAATAATCAAATTGATATAAAATTAAGTTCATAATTAATGAAATACTACTAAATACCTTTAGAAAATTTTTAGGGAAAAAGAAGATTACACGAAAAATTATTAGGTGAAAAATTAAATTCATAATTAATGAAAACCTACTAAATACCTTTACATGAAAGAAGATTACACGAAAAAATCATAATTTGAGTGCAAAAATTAAAAAATATAAATAAAAAACTGAAAAATATCTAACTATAGAATTAAATATGAAATTTAAAATTTAATATGGAGTTATTAAATATTGAATTAAATATCAAATTTAAAATTTAAAAAATATAAAAGAGACCTTATGAAAATATGAAAATTAATGATTAGACACAATCATTAAATTGATATAAAATTAAATTCAAAATTAATAAAATCCTAATAAATACTTTTATGAAATTTTTAGGGTGAAAGAAGATAACGAAATTTTTTTTAGAGAAATTACTACTTTTATTTTATATAATAGAATATAATAGATATATTGTGTATTAATTTGAACCAATATTATTCTTTAATTACCTTCATGCCAGATTATGTTTGAGTCTAGCTAGTTTATTGTTATTATATATTATTTTAACCAATACGTTGTACTATTGGAAGTGTGTTTTTCAAATAATATTCTATAGTAATGTCTGCAAAAAATTCCTAATTTGAGTGAAAAATAAAAAATATAATTAAAATACTGAAAAAATCTCTAATTATAGAATTAAATATAAAATTTAAAATTTAATATGAATTTATTAAATATAAAATTAAATATGGAATTTAAAATTTTAAAAATATAAAAGAGACCATATAAAAATATGATAACTAATAATTAGACGTAATTACTAAATTAATATAAAATTAAATTCATAATTAATGAAATTCTAGTAAATACCTTTAAAAAAATTTTGGATAAAAAGAAAACTACATAAAAAATTGCTGAGTGGAAAAAGAACTCTCGAGCGGAAATTTTTTTTTTGAAAAGCTACTACTTTCATATTATACTAGCAAATTGAGAAGCACTAACATGCCTCTCAATTTGCATTTTTTATGCCTCTCAATTTACTTCAATCTCTTCTATTAGTGGTTCAGGCAGTTTTGGTAAATACCTGAGTTTTCCACTTTTTAGTAGCAGAGTTAAGAAGAGTGATTTCAATTTCTTAATAGATAAACTTAACAGAAGATTGTCCTCTTGGAAGGGAAAACTTCTTAACAAGCCTGGTAGGGTGATGTTAGCCAATTCGGTGCTCACTTCTATCCTAAACCACCTAATGCAAATTTATTGGCTCCCTAGCTCTGTGTGCTCAGAGATTGATAAGGAGGTTAGAAGGTTCATTTGGAAGAATCCTGTCTCTGGGAAAGGTATTCATCTTATCAGTAGGGAAAAGGTGACTCTTCCTAGAAAATTTGGAGACATAGGTGTTAGGGATGCTAGATTGGAAAATATTGCTTTGCTTGGAAAGCTAACTTGGGCTCTATTCCACAGTGATGATAAGCTCTGGACTTCGTTACTATCCAGGAAGTATGCTGGTGGACAATGTAACATCAGGTACCTTAGAATAGCTAGTAGTTTTTATGCATGGAGATCCATTGTGAAGGTCACTAATTACCTTAGAGGGATTTAAATTTAGACTTGGGGATGGTAATGTTTCCTTTTGGTATGATCGCTGATTGGATATTGTTCCTCTTTGTGACCAAGTGTATTATGTGAATATTGCATATTCTGAGTTAAAGGTTCAGGATGTCTGGGAACACTCATCTTGGAATCTTAATTTCTTGGTTCATTTTTCAAATTTACCAAATGATGTTATTTCACGAATCATAGCCATTCCCATTTCTACTTATGATCTTGGTCCTGATTTGCTGGTTTGGAGTGCTAATCCTGCAAGTATCTATAACACCAAACCTGGCTATCAGTGGCTCCTGTCTCAATTTCGTACATTGGATGTGCAAGCTAATTGGAGTTGGATTTGGAAATTACCTGCTCCTCAGAAGGTCAAATTCTTAGTTTGGCTTATTGTTCATGATTCCCTCCTAACCAATCAGTTGCAAGTGAGAAGAGGCATGGCTTCTTTGGGTATTTGCACACGATGTCACAATGAGATGGAAGACACTCTCCATTGTCTGTTGCCTACTCGAGATTGGCTATAGTTCTTTTCCCAAAATGGAAATAGAGTGTTGTTCTTAGTTGCTATTTGGTGGCTGTGGAGGGCTCGGAACGCGGCAGTATTTTCTAATGATGTCTGGGATGCTAGTGTTATTATTCGGCATATTGTGTCCATGGTGGAGATATGTAATACTATTTTTACTACATCCTTGAATATCCGTGTTCCTCGTTTCGTCAGATGATATGCTCCTCCCGCTACCTCAGTTAAGCTCAATGTTGATGGTAGTTCTTTATGTAACCTAGATTAGGAACAGATACAAATTTGTTGCCCCAGAACTATAAAGAAGAAAGAAAAGTGGACATTAAACTCATATTGTGAATTTGTGATCACTCCGTAAGATCCATGAATAATGAAATAAATGAAAGCTGTAAGAGAGAGAACTATGCCTGCAGTTGAACAATCAGCTCCCTGCTTGTCATACCTAGACCATGTGGAGAATTGCACAAATAAACCATAAAAAAAATGGAAAAGAAAAACCTAGAAAAATTCAATACTTATTTTGAATAGTATGTCAATATTTATAAAGAGATTCTAGGTTGTCCAAGCCCATAATATTACATGATGTTGGTACGCAAAAATGGTGATTCCATCTCAGGCTCATTTTATAGAATAAGACATTCTTATATTTGTTTAAAAAAATCATGAAATGGTAATTTTATTCCATGCTCTATTCCATAAAACCATGAATGGAGCATGGAATCATTCCTTCCTAAAGATGTAGAATTGGGATTCCATGCTCCAAGAAATGGGATTAAAATTGTTTATTTTTAATATATCTTTAAAAATTTTATTAAATTACACCTATTGTCCTTCTTATTATTATTTTTTTGGTAATAAAATATTGTCCTTCTTAATTTTTTTCATTTTATGGTATAATTTTTTTATAGTCAAATTTTATGTATTTGACTATTTAGGAAGCTCTAGTTAAAATTTCAGCCCAATCAGAGAAGAAATCACCATGCAATTGCATTATCATTTGTATGAATTTTTTTCTAGGTCCATCAACTTTGAATTCAACACATCTCATGTCCAATGATACTGAATGTTAATATGCTTTGACCTTGTATGAAAACTAGAATTCTTACCAGGGTGAATAGCACTCTGGTGTCACAAAACAACACATAGCAGTTTGGCTTGAAACCAAGCTCTTAAAAAAAGTTCTTCATCCATAATAACTCCTTGCAAGCTTTCATTGCAACAAGGAACTCTGCCTCTGTGGTTGAAATTGCAACACATTTCTACAACCTTGACTACCATGCTATAGCTCTCCATGCTAATTTGATTAAGTAACCTAAAGTGGACTTGCGAGTATCAACATCTCCAGCAATGTCTGCATCAATAAAAACAACTAGCACAGGTTTCTCACCACCAAAACTAAGACTCAATTTAATTGTATCTTTGAGATATCTCATAACCCATTTTATAGAATTCCAATGCTCTTTTCCTAGTTTAGAGCAAAAATTACTTACTATGCCAACTGCACGAGCAATGTTCAGTCTAATGCATACCATAGTATATATCACACTTCCAACTGTTAAGGTGTAGCATCCACTCCTAATTTATAATAGGTTATATAGCCAATATAGCCCCTAATTACTCTAATACTAATTTTATTGTTTATTGCTATTTCCTGCCCTGTTTTCTTTTTGCTATTATTTCTTTGTTAAGCTAATTAAAGAGAACATAGAAAATTACTTAGGGAAACTAAGAACCTATTAAAATACCTAGTGGAATATTGTAAAATAAACAGTGACAATTTTGTAAAATTAGACCTGTGAGTGGGGTATTTCGTTCAATGAAAATGTAGAAAACCAATAATTAACTAATTAGCCACCTAACCCTTTACTTAGCTTCTAATTAGTTTCTAGTTAGATTAAGTAACAACATAATGAATTAATGAATGAGAAAGTGACACTTAGAATGTCACATATGTAAGTCTATGATTGTTTCAAACAAATGGCCAATGGTAGTACAACACTTGGAAGCTTGTGATTGGCTAGAGTTGTAATGATTAAGTAATCATTAATTAGTTACGTTAACCAAACTAAATCAACTAGACACTATTCAATTAAGCTAGTTTTGTTCATTCTAACTAAGTCATCACAAAAGAACACACCTAAGATAACTAGATGGTTAGTTTCTATTGGTGATTGACTTAAGTTAAAGATAAGATAAGTTAAACTAAAATAAACAAAACAACTAATTCCTAAAGAGTCCTAGGGGCTACGGCCAAGTGAGAAAGAAGGATAGAAGAAGTAAAAAAAAAAGAGAGAAAGAGATATAGAGAGAGAAGCCACGGCCAAGGGGAAAAGAAGAGAAGAAAGAAGGGAGAAAAAGAAGAAAAACGGAGAAAGAAGAAGCTTAATACTAAGGATCTTGTTCTAAGAGTTAGGGGGTTTCAACTTACTCTTTCTAAAGGTTCTAAGTTTCATGGTTGTGGTTTTTTTTTTTATGGTTTTTGATACTCTTGAATCCATGGAAATTTGGGTATTTTGAGTTTTAAGATGAATATGCGTGGTTTGTAGCATATTATTTGTTAGAAATACTTTGATGAAGATTATAGTTATGTGTTATTTGACTTTCTTTCCTCAAGAATTTCCATCTAGGGTTCATGAGGTTAGATCCCCCTTATGGCTTGAATCTTGATAAAATCAGTAAATATGGATGTTTTTTACGTGGGTTAGTGTTGTTTTGCACTTAAACTATATAAGAAATAGCTTGGTTAACTTAGTTTTTCCACCCTATATGTTTCGGCCACGAAGGGGTTTCTAAGGGGAATTATGTTTCACACTTAAGGTGTGGTGATGATTTGATGTCATAATGATTTATGAAATAAAATCCACTTAGAAAGTGAAAATAAAACTAAGGTGATTTAGGAGAGGAAGGGTTCGGCCACATAGAGGAGAAAAACTTAAATGTGTCAACCTTAAAACAAAATGATGCTTAAGTCTCTTTAAAATCCACAACAAGGCATATTTAGATGTTCTAATGAGACCAAAATCCTTGGAATGGTTTTTTAGTGTTTCGGCCAAGAGAGGAAAAGAAAGTCCAAAGTTTGATTATTTGTTATGAATTATTCATATTCTGACATGGATTATTAAATTAACCATGAAACCATGAAATTGTTTTTTGTAGTTTATAAATCCGGAAGCACCATGGTTTTATTTTATTGCTTTTATACTATTTAAATTCTTACTAAAAATTTGTGATTTTCACTCCTTTGAGTGTGGTGTTTTCAGACTCTCTGGATACCAAATAAAAATGCATGTTACCCTGCTGATGGAAGTAGAGGTGGATTGGGTGTATTTCCTTGAGGAGAATGCTTTTATTTTGGTAGTTCAACATGTCACTTGTAGATATTTTGTTTAATACTATGTAGTAATATGTGATGACTAGAAAAATTACTTGCATGGCCTAGTAATAGCCAAATAGTTTTCTTTTTTATGTACTGTTGTATATAGTTTATGCAAATGAACATCTGTACATAAATAATGACTAAATAATGTGTTTCGATATATATATATATATATATATATATATATATATATATATATATATATATATATTGCTATCTAGCCTATGGTTATTAGTAGTTAAATTAGTTGTTACGTCAAGAATAAATTAAGTTTTCCAAGTTAGTAACCAATCCAAATATAAATAAAGAAAAAAAGGTAAGATACAATTTACACTCCTAAAATTTATCCTGATATCAAATTACTTTTCTGAAATTTTTTTATCTCATTAAACCTCCTAAACTTTTATCTAACTTGAAAACTTTAATTATGTTGTTAAATGAAACGAAAGTCAACTCACATGACTATTTAGTTAAAAAACTTTATGAGGTAAAATACAATTTATATCCCTAAAATTTATTCAAGTATCAAATTACCCTCTTGAATCTTTTTGTTATCATACTAAACCCTTCTGAAATTTAGTGTAACTTAAAACTAGATGTTAACTTCTGTTTCATTTAACAAAAAATTAATATTTTCAAATCAGACTAAAGTTCAAAAGAGTTTAGTGTGATAAAAAAACTTCAGATGTATAGTTTGATATTAAGGTAAACTTTAAGGGTATAAATTTATTTAAAGAATAAAAAAAATTAGTCACGTAATCACATTATTATATTAAAGTAACGTAATCATATTTTATATTATATTAAATAATAGAATAAATTTATCTTTTTTCCTCTTTTTGGGTTACTCTTTAGAATTTGTTAGTAACACTATACCAAGTAGGTAAGGTGTTACATGAGGCATGAGAAACTCTCTTCATCTTTTGCTTCTCTCTATCTGTGATTGGACACTGCTTGACACTCAACTTGAAATGAGGAGCAAGAAGACTAGTAACAGGTTCAGTCTCGTCTAAGCTTAACCTTCAAATTACCTTCTTTATATATTTCTCTTGTAACAAATGAAGCTTACTTGCATCTCTATAACGGATAATTAATCATCATGTCTAAAATCTATTTTGCATGACTCAGGTCTTTCATAGCAAAAGACTTACTCAACTATTTCTTCACCCTATCAATCCTGGAAGCATTCTTACCCACAATCAACTACATAGGGTAAAAGAATGATGATGTCATCATCAAAGAATTTCCATACAAACATATCATAATTTGAAATAGTCTTTGGTAGCCTTACTCGCCTATAACTGACTGAAATTTATTGTATATTGTCTAGGTGCTTGCATTAACCCATAAAGACTTCTTAAGTTTACACACAATCTTGTTTGCTTTTCAGTTTGAAACCCTTTGGTTGCTCTTCCAAATCACCACGAAGAAAATTAGTGTTCACATCTATATGCTCATTCTCCAAATCAAGACTAGCAGTTAGGCCAAGCATTGTATGAGTGGAGGACATCTTCACAATAGGAAAAAAAAATATCATCAAAGTTAATTCCTTTCCTTTGACCAAATCCCTTAACAACCAATCTTGCTTTATACTGAGGCTTCAAATTATGTTCTTCAGTTTTAATTCTGAACACTCACTTGTTTTTCAAATCTCTCACGCCCTTATGGTTCTCATGCAAGGAGTTCATCTCATCTTGCATGGCTTCAATCCACTAAGCTTTATGCTTATCTTCCATAGCCTTTTCATAACATTAAGGTTCTCCCCTATCTGTCAACAAAACAAGCTCATCTGCAAAGTACCTTGATGAGGGCCTCCTATCTATAGTAAATATCCTAAGTGTAACAGCTGGAGTATCCATTATTGGATATTCACCATCAGCATTGTCATCTTCTCCATCATGTATAGGATCATTCATTTCTCTTGCATTTCATCATGTTGATCATCTTGAGCTTTAACTCTACCTTGTTCCTTTCTTGGTGCAGGAGAAACAATCTCCAAGCCAGACAAATCTTCACAAGATTGAGATACTGACTTTTCTACACTATCAATATCCTTCATCATTTGATCTTCCACAAACACAACATCTTTACTTCGAATAATCTTCTTATCAACAGGATCATAAAGTTTATAACCAAATTCATCCAAGCTATAACCTAGAAATACATACTACCTTGTCTTCACATCAAACGTGGATCTCCCATCTCTAGGAATGTGAACAAAGGCTTTGCACCCAAAGACCCACAAGAGATCATAAAAAACATATTTACCTTATGGTACTATAATGTTTACACTCCATCAGACAAATTTTGGATCTTACTGTAAGGGAAAGAATTGAATGTAACTTTTCTCCTTCCACCAAGTAACAATAAGTAAAATTCAAAACCTTTTAGTAGTTAAGGAGATGCACTCACTAGCTTGACTATTTGGGTTTGAACTTTGGGTTAGCAATCAGGAGAACATGAAGTTGGCCAATGTGGGGACTGTACCTTTAAGATTGTCCAAGTAATAACTTAGTATTAGTTAACTGGCCCAAGGATTGCCTTAGCATATGAAAAACAAAAACAAAATTCAAAACCCTTGCTCTCACTATATTTCTACCCCTAATTTTTCACTTTTGAATTTCCACCCTGTCATGTCAACACACCCTAAATGAACATTCTCAAATAGAACACATTATGAATTTAACCATTTACACTTTCCAGAAAAAACAAGAACTGAAAAAGAATGAGGTACAAGTTGAAAGATAATGAAGCATAATCATGCTACCTTCATTTTCGATCACAAGCTAGTATCCCATAGCCATGGTTTTAAATTATAGATTTCATCAATGGATGTAGTTGTAGTATTGCAATTGTTGACATTGCCATAACCACATCACCCCGCAATTGCAGGGTGATTTCCATTCATTAAAAAAAAAGAAAGCTACAACATAACCTTTGCATTGCAGCTGCAACATCTACAACGATGAGACTTTTGTTAAAAAAAACACTTCAAAAATACTTAGATTATTATTTGTGAAAAAATTTCACAACCACATTAGCCTCAACCTACATCGCCTTAGCTGCAATGCCCATAATCACATTAACTATAAAGCTATAATCACAGTAACCAAAATGCAACCACAATCGTGACTGCAATCATAATTTGAAACCATGCCATAGCTTTTGTGGTTAATTTGTAAACAACATAAATATTAGTCAAGTGCACTTTTTTTGTTGTTTTGTAGGGGCCTAAAGCTAGGAGCATGTATGCAAATATTAAGAAGAAAAGAAATTGTGCGCATCACTTTTGCATCACAACACTTTTACATAACCAAGAACAAAGATTGTTTCTTTACTTGGCCCCATATACTTATGCAGGTGCAAGGACGAACCCCTACACATAGGTGGTGTGGAAAAATCATGATTGGAAACTTTCTGTATGAGACAAAGCAGAGATGTAGCTTGAATATATAAACTGTTCAAATCAACTATGAAGAATGTTGAAACAACCCTACAAATCTTCTATACAGAGTTTGAGTTGCAATATGTAAATTCTACCAAATTGAACATCATAACATAGGTCCCCTGGTTGGTTTGATTTCTAGTTAATAAACTCCACAAAATGACAAAGAGGCATTGTTTACATGCCATTGCACATCAGGCTTTACTTACTGTCTTCTGCTAATAATCAGGACCTAAAAGATGTAGAAGGAAGTCTTTATAATGGCCTGATGTATCTGAATGAACAGCATAAGTTAATGGTTTTCCATATTTACTATAATATGCCGCTTTTATATAACGCATATCGATTTCTGTCCTTGTCACAATTACCCTTATTAGTCTACTATCATCAGTTCCCACACCCTTCATTGACTTGCGTAGAATCTGCAAAAAGTCAGCATAAACATTTTTATTTTAGGCAATTTGCAATGTAACAGATATACATAAAAGCTTAGAACTAGAAAAGCCAAGCCTGATAAAACATATCAGAAGTTTGAACTAAAAAACTATAATATTAGAAGGAATTTATCAATAATAAAAAGTTTGATTGAATACGGTTTGCGCAGTTGTATGGTGCACCAGGAAACACTAATTTTTGAATGGTAGGAGAATACAGAAAAGGGAGGAAAGTTTCAATTGTGGTGCTGAAAAAAAGATTCAAAGGGGAAAATCATAAATTCCATGTATGTGTAGAAAGGTACATAGTTCTCCACTCCCTAAACATCATATAATGAAAATTTTTTAAAACAAAAATAAAAAAAAAGAGTGACCAAAGATAAAGCTTGATTAAGATAAAGCATGACAAATTAAATAGAAATTTCTAGAGATGGCACCCTAAGAACAAAGAGTACCTTGGCAAAGTACATTGCAGGGTTTGTAGCACATTGTAGTATGGTCAATAGGCCTTTCTTAAAATAACCAGATGTTTCTTTCTTTATAGCCTTCATAAGAAAGATGAGTTGGAATGTGCACAAGAATAAAATAAGATAACAAGAAAGCAGGTCTCTATTTGTGCATAAATATACCTTTTCTACTGAGCTGCCATATAAACTTTTATAAGTAGAACTAATCGCAACCAAATGTGAGCTGCTTCTTTCACAAAAGATCTTTATGAACATCTTTTCCCTTGCTTCATACAGTTGTTTGGCATCCAGTTGTACCATTCCATAATCCAATTCTGGGCCTTCATAACGTGGTGTACTTATAAACTCAAGCAGCATCTATTAAAGTATCCAATGTTAATATGATAAGATTTCACAGAAGTACACATAGAACTAAAAGTATCAAGAAATTAAAAAAGAAAACATGTGTTTTAGACTACTTAATTGCAACAACCATGAGTGTTGTGAGAATTTGACCAATGACAAGAATTGACTTTGCAAAAGGACAAAAGGAAACTTAAGTTTTCTACATGTTAAAACTAAATGGTTGCTTTGTCTTGTTTCTTGAATCTGGAAATTTTGGATTTGAATTCTCTCATTTTATTTTTCTAACATAATCTTATCATCTTAGGAGAAAGAAAGCACATGATCAAGTATAGGGAGATCCATATATGGTCCCACATTCCTGCATAGGAACCCACTGGTATGTTTATCTCTCTTTAATGACATGGCCATGTTATGAGCTAATATAAAGGGTCCCAAATCCTTTTTTTTTTCTAAAAGGATGAACTTTAGTCAAAAAGAGAGAAAGCGTAGGGGGAGGGAAAATGTCATGCCTTACTATCAGTTACTTTAATTGCCTATGACATATTAGTTTTCAGTCTAATAGATTATTGGAACTTAAGTATATAATGTTGAGAAGTGCTCCAAAACTGTAGGAGATTGAATTGGTCAATTGCAATGTGGGAAGCTGGAATAAGTCTGCCACCACTGCATTGTTTTAGCCTATTTTTTCTATTTCAATAATGTCTATTTTCTCTCTTTCTGTTGTTTGCATGTTGGGCATTACTCCTGATTTATCTGGAGGTTATTTTTCTTAATTCAGTTGTATGAAGCCTATTTATAGGCTGTTTCAGTTCTAATAAAAGTGTGGCAAAGTATTTCTTTTCAAGTATTTGAGTTCATATCAGTTTACCATCTTTTTTATTCCAACAGAGTGGTATCAGAGCAAGGTTCGGTCTCTGACTGGGCGAGAGAAAGAGAGAAAAACACGAGAGTTTGTTTGAGATGGTAGCAAACGGGTCTTCATCCTCACAACTTCCAATTCCAGTGTTTATTGGAGACAAATATCTGTTTTGGAGCGTGAGAATGAGGACTTTGTTCAAATCACAAGACTTGTGGGAGTTTATTGAAGACGAGTTTGCAGACCCAGATGAAACCGCTAAATTGAAGGAAAATTGAAAGAAGGATGCCAAAGCACTTTATCTGCTTCAACAAGCTGTCAATGAAGACATTTTTCCAACAATATGAGTGCCACTACATCCAAAGAGGCATGGAAAATTCTGCAAATGGAATTTCAAGGCAATAACAAAGTGATTAAATAAGGCTGCAGACCCTTCTGCGGGAGTTTGAAACTGCAACAATGAAGAATACTGAATCCGTTCAAGAGTTAAGACAGTTGTGAGCCAAATGCGAGTGTATGGAGAAAAATGCAGCGATTATGTAGTTGTGACCAAAGTCCTAAGAAGCCTAATACCCCAGTTTGATCATGTGGTTGTTGTAATTGAAGAATCGAAGGACTTAACTAAGCTTTCTTTCAATGAACTAATGGGCTCCTTGCAGGCTCATGAGGCAAGAATCAATCAGCCTGAGGAGAGTACTGAAGAAAAGGTTTTTCATATGAAGGGGGAGCATTTGGCAGCAGAGGAATCTAGATACAGCGAAGCAAGAAAAATTGCAGGGAGAGATCGTGGACTAGGTGCAATCAGAAGAAGAGGATGAGGTCGTGGTCAAGGGATCCAATGCCACTATTGTAAAAAGGTATGGTCATGTTCAAGCTAACTACTGGAAAAAAACAAACTCAAGCTAATTATGTAGAAAGAGCCCGAATATGGTGAAGGAGAAGAAGAAGATTGCAGGCTGTTCATGACACTAGTGGAACAAGAATCTTATATTCAACAAGTTTAGTTCTTGGACAGCAGATGTTCCAATCACATGACTAGTAACAAAACCATGTTCAAGGAGCTGGATGAAAACTACAGAATGAAAGTTAGGCTCAGTGATGACAAACAACTCCAAGTTGAAGGGAAGGGTATAGTTGCCGTAAGAAACAGCAATGGTAAAACCAGCTATCTTAGCAATGTTTTTTTTGTTCCAAGTTTATCTCAAAATCTATTAAGTGTGGGGCAATTGATGTTGAATGGGTATACTGTGGTATTTGATAACTCTTCATGTTTGATCAAAAGCAAAGGAGCAAACCAAGTTGTAGCTAAGATAAGCATGTCAAAGAACAAGCTGTTTCCAGTGGATTTTTCAAGCTTCGAAAATCATGTTATGATGGCCAAAGGAGAAACAGAGACAAAGCTTTGGCACAAGAGGTATGACCATCTCAATCTAAATAGCATGAAGTTACTGCAACAAAACAGAGATGGTGCAAGGTATGCCCAAGCTTGATACTTTGGGAGTCTGTGAGGCTTGTGTTTTTGGTAAACAAAGCAAGAGACCTTTTTCTACAGGAAAGGCATGGAGAGCACCCAAAAATCTTGACTTAATACATGCGGATTTGTGCGGACCCATAAAGGCAGAAACGTTTGGAGGGAGTAAATATTTCTTACTTCTAACTGATGATCATAGTCGTATGAGTTAGGTGTATCTTTTACAGAACAAAGCTAAAACTTTCGAAGCTTTCAAGAAGTTTAAAGCTTTAGTTGAGAAGCAAAGTGGATAGCATATTAAGGTGCTAAGAACAGATCGAGGGGGAGAATTCATATCACAAAGTTTCAACTCCTTTTGTGAAGAGCACAGTATTCACAGGGAGCTTAATACTCCATATACTCTAGAGCAAAATGGAGGGACGAAGCGCAAGAATAGAACCGTGGTAGAAATGGCACGAAGCATGCTCCAAGAAAAAGGGTTGGCCACTTGATTCTGGGGGGAAGCAGTTGCAATAGTGGTGTATCTTCTAAATATCTCACCAACAAGGGCAGTTCCAAACAAAACGCCTTATGAAGTTTGGACAGGAAAGAAGACCAGGGGTAAGCCATTTAAGGGTTTTTTGTTGTGTAGCTTATACATTAATTAATTCACAAATTCATAGCAAGCTTGATGACAAAGCTATAAAGTGTGTTTTTGTGCGATATTGCAACAATGCAAAAGCATACAGGTTATTCAATCCCATAAGTGGAAAAATTATCATCAGCAGGAATGTGATTTTCAGTGAAGAGGGACAGTGGACATGGCATGAAGACACTGAAGGAGTAATTCATCTTCAAGGATTAATTGATGAAGAAGAGCAAAACAACTCAATAAAAGAGGAAGAAAATCATGTTGATCCTCAACTTCAAACTCCACCTGACACCCCTAGGAGTTCGAATGCGTCAACACCACCAACAACATCTACAAGCAGCAAACCATCCTCTGGTTCGTCAAGCTCAACAGAAGCATAAAGACCACGAGGTTACAGGTCCTTGCATGACATTTATGAATCAACACAAGCATTATATGTTGCTGACTTGAATACATTTGAAGAAGCAATTAGAAAAATCGAATGGAAGCAAGCCATGGAGGAAGAATTAGATGCAATAAGAAGAAATGGCACATGGGAGCTAGTTGAATTACCCGAAAACAAGAAGGCAATTGGAGTAAAATGGGTGTTCAGGACCAAGTATAATGCAGATGGAAGCATTCAGAAACACAAAGGTTGGTTAGTGGCAAAGGGGTACTCTCAACAGCAAGGTATAGATTATGAAGATACTTTCTCACCTGTTGCTCGCTTTGAGACTGGAAGAACTCTCTTAGCACTTGCTGCTCAATTTGGTTAGTTAGTATATCAATTTTATGTTAAATCTGCTTTCCTTAATGGTGAGTTAGAGGAGGAGGTCTATGTAATGCAACCTACTGGTTTTGAGATTCAAGGTGAAGAGGAAAAAGTATACAAGTTGAGGAAAGCACTTTATGGATTAAAACAAGCCCCAAGAGCATGGTATGGGAAGATAGATTCCTATTTCATCAAGAATGGCTTTGAAAGGAGTAAAAACGAACCCACACTGTATATCAAAAGGGAAGGTAAAGATATACTGGTTGTTAATCTTTATGTAGATGACATGATCTACATGAGCTCATCATCTGTTTTAATTGATAAATTTAGAGCAAATATGAAGAATGAATTTGAAATGTCAGATTTGGGCTTGTTACATTATTTCCTTGGAATAGAAGTAAAGCAGGTAAAGGGAGGCATCTTCATCTCACAAAAAAAGTATGCTACAGATTTGCTCAAAAGGTTTTATATGTTGGGGTGTAAGGGAGCAGGCATGCCAATGAACATGAATGAGAAATTGCAACTAGAAGACGACGCCGAACCAGCAGATGAATATTACTATAGAAGCCTAGTAGGAGAATTAATTTATTTAACACACACTAGACCTGACATTTCTTATTCAGAGGGTGCAATTTCCAGGTTCATGCATTCTCCTACAAAGCATCATCTTGGAGCCGCAAAGCGTATTTTACGCTATGTAGCAGGAACTCTAGAGTTGGGAAAATGGTATGAACACTTGGAGCATTGTGAGCTGGCTAGATTTACTGATAGCAATTGGGCAGGATGTTTGGAGAATAGAAAAAGCACCTCGGGTTACAACTTTAGTCTCGGTTCAAGAGCAATTTCGTGGAGTTCTAAAAAACAAGCAACTGTTGCATTTTCATCCTCAGAAACTGAGTATATGGCGACAACTAGTGCACCATGTCAAGGTGTTTAGTTGAGAAGAGTGTTAGAAGAGCTTGGACAAGAGCAAAGAGAAGCAACGAAGATTTACTATGACAACAAGTCAACAATAGCAATGTCAAGAAATCCAGTATATATCATGGAAGGACCAAGCATGTGGACATAAGGGCTCATTTTATCAGAGATCTAGTTACTGAAGGAAAAATAACTCTTGAATACTACTGCACCGAAGAACAGATAGCGGATATCTTCACCAAGCCCTTTACGAGAAACATGCATGAGTATCTAAGGTCTCTGCTTGGTATCTGTAATTTTGGAGCAAGGGGGAGTGTTGATAAGTACTCCAAAATTGTAGGAGATTGAGCTGGTCAATTGCAACGTGGGAAGCTGGAAGAAGTCTGCCACCACTGCATTGTTTTAGCCTATTTTTTCTATTTCAATAATGCCTATTTTCTCTCTTACTGTTGTTTATACGTTGGGCATTACTCCTGATTTATCTGGAGGTTGTTTTTCTTAATTTAGTTGTATGAAGCCTATTTATAGGCTGTTTCAGTTTTAATAAAAGTGTGGCAAAGTATTTCTTTTCAAGTATTTGAGTTCATATCAGTTTGCCATCATTTTTATTCCAACATATAAACCTCACTATAGAAGGAACACAAGCAAAAAAAAAAGTTTCAAAATCAGAGCAAAGGTAAGGGGATGGATCAAGCACCTTCTTGTGATCTCCACTGGTTTTGATTTCAATGTCTTGCTCTAAATGAGAATGAAATGTTGACAAATAAGCTTCTTTAAGTCGTCGTATTTGTGACGGTGTACGAGAACATATTACTTCCGTTATAGCTTGCAAATCAACAATTGGTGTAGTTAAGGCTTGCCTTGCTATGGTAGCATCCCGAGTTGGAGGATCATGCAGCCAAAGTAAAACTGCTTTCTGAAAATAGTGAGAAACAAAAAGGGAAAAATAAATTCTCTTCTCATGTTAGAGTGGTAAACAAAAACTTATCCTTTATTTACTTCACAGCAACATAGAACTCTAATGAAAGCAATGTTGTTAAATACAAATTTTCACTAAAAAACGTTGGAGGGTCTAGTAAAAGTGAAACGTAAAACCGTAGATTTTACATCTTTTGTAAAATATCATCAGTAATGATATATAAATATTCTAATTTAGATTTAAGTATTAAACTAACAAATTTCTTAACTTAATAATTAATATATCATAAATTATGTAAAAGAAAATTTAATAAATTTAAAAATGCTAACACTTTCATCCTCTAAGTTCTCATTTCCCATATCATCTTTATTATTAAAATTAAGAGAGAGTGAAAGAGAGGACCTTAAATGGGTTTTAATTTGCAATAATAAAAAGTTCAAAACGAGAGAGGTGAATCTAAAAGCAGAGGTACAAATGAGTTGAAACTTGATTGATTGAAAAAATTAGAATGATTGGAAAATAAAAGGAGATTGCATGTTAAAATGCTTAAAACTAGTAAAAAAATTAGCACATTTACATTACAAATGTAAAAACATAAAATCATGAGATAAAATCAAGATTTTAAAGTTTTAAAGCGTAAATCATAAAGATTTTATAAATTTTGGATTTTACCTAAGATCCAAAAAGTTTTTTTAGTTTTGAAAACATAAAAGCATAGGTTTTTAAGTTTTGAAATAAGATTTTAACAATCATGAATGGAAGGAATACAATACTGTGGAGATTTTTCTATGTACCTTGACATTCCCATGAAGCTCTGAAGATATTCGTTTGGTGAGTGGTTCAGAATAGACAGTTTCAAATTCTTGTTGAATGAGGTCACGTTGTACTGAATCCCTGTGAGCAAGGATTTTGATGACTTTAGACGTGTGACAAACAAGTCCTGTAATGATAAATACATTTGGGAACAAACAAAAATGCATTAAACTTATGGTTGATATCTCACAAATAATAATTACTCAGTGATTATTAAGATGACACAAATGGTGATTTTGTATATAAGCTCCTATTTACGTGAATTTTATATTTTAATCCTGTAAAAGTATAAAGAGAAGTGTTCTTTTGTTTAATCAACAAAGCAAACGATCGTATCATATTCAATGTGATACGGAAAAAAGAAAAAGGGGCACAAATTGTTTCATAGAATTAGGAAATCACCATACATATTTCCTCAATATATGTTAGGTGCTTATACCAATTTTCTATATTTTATTCTTTTATCTTTTCCTTAAATATAAAGGAGATCTAAGACTTGGTGTGGGGTGGGAAAGGTTAGTCTAAAGTGCAGGCCAAGCAACTTGGGTGGCATTTGAACTAAGAATGAAATAGTCCCAAAGATACTTGGAACCACAACTATTTCATTGATAGATAATGTCAAAAACATTAATATACAATATGTTTTGGGATATCATGGTTATAAATTTGCAAGATCCATTCCAACAGCATTATACACCAACTTTATTTTTCTGCAACCATTACAATGGTTGAGTCAAGCATGAAATTGAGAAAGGAAACATCAAATAAGGGTAGGGAAGTGATGACAGGAAAAGGGTCAAACGGGAATGTGCACACAAAGGAGGAGGAACATGGGAGCTGTATTAGGAATAGGAGAAAAATTCAAAGGCACATCATTTGACAAAATTGAGGTATGATATATGAAAATAGGCATGGTATCATCATCCTCTATCAAAGTTCCCTCCTCTCTTCCTTCTCTTTGTCTACATCTTCATCTATTTCTTCCATTTTCATCCCTACTAAGCAAACCATAAGATGGAGTCTATTATCATATTAGTTATTGTTCATGTTGTCCACTTGGGGTAAATCCTTTGGAATTGATAACATATTATTAGAGCTTCAACATTTAATAGAATTTTAGAGGTATGGTCACCTCAAATATAAAATGTTGAAAAAAACATCATAATATCAATATGTGAGCTTCGGTGTGTTCATTAACAAAATATATGAAGCAATAATGTAACCTTTGAAAGCTCGATGCAGCTTCTCGGCATCATCACGAGGCGATTTTAGCCCTGGAGGTATGGTCAGAGTTGACATTATCAATGTTTTGTTTTTCTGTAATTCTCTTAATCAAATCAACTTGAACATATTGCATGCAAATTGAAAATGGAGGAAGTTTGAGATGTCAAGGGAAAGAAGCTGTATAATTATTTGCCTATGGCATTTTTCAAGAACACAATAAACCCAACTCATGCTTCTTGGCAAACTCAATTTGTCAATTTACTATAATATTTGTGTTTGGTATGAGTTGAAATTGGGGACACAGAATGCAATAGCTATTTTCAAGCAATACAATTGCCCAAAAATGAAAAACACCACATTTATTTATTTATTTATTTTTGGCAGAATCTCTTAGAAGTATACCTCCACAAATAGTATACTATAGCAATGACATGTGAGATGCACAAGGGGCTCTAGAGTTGCATATATCCTTTTATTTGATTATTGTATAAATATAACAAAAATATAGGTTTTAATTATGGTGTACTGGACAAGACAATGAAATAATCATCTTTCAAATGAATAACAAAAGACCAAGTTGTAGTTTGTGAAATTTATTTTTGTTGATATATATTTTATTAAATTTGTTCTATTGATTCTTTTGAGAAAATATTATGATCATATAGACAAGATTACAACATATATTTTGAATTTTCCATCATCTAATATCACAATATATATTATTTGTTCCAATTTCAAACATTGATTTGAAGACAACAAAACACATTAAAGGGATACTTTATGGTTTTAAGGCTATACACTTATCTACTGAAATTATATTGGTGTTAAATATGTTCATTAACCAATGAATATCTATCATGTTCAAAAATTATGCTACTTTAAATGTTTTTGGGTATTAAGATGTCATTTGATGAGACTTTCAAATTTGGATTGATGAACATTTGAGCCAATTCATTGTTGAAGTAAGTTAATGTATGCTAAAATTAAGCTAAGATTGAAGCTAGCTCAACTCACAGTAATAATATTCTGAATTTGAAGATCCAAGGTAAAAGTGAAATAACTCAAGTAGCAAGTCAGCCAATTTATAAGTTTCTAAAAACCTGTCAAGATCACTACAACAGAACATCTCATTTTTTGTGGCAGAAATTCACCAAAAGTGAATGCAATTCTTCAATATTCCCGATGGATTTTGCTTAGACAAAAACAAGCTATTGGAATCATATTCTTGGATAATTTTTTGAAAGCCACCAAAAATTTCCAGCGAACAAGCTATTGGAAAATAAATTTCCTTCGACGAGAAGAAGCTCAACCTAGTATGGCTGAAACTTGAAGCTTCATATTTTTAATGAAAATTCTGACAATCAGTTTCCTACAAACATTTTCAGTGGACAGACCATCGTTTGGCCTTTTTGCCACCTGGCGCATGTCCTCTAAAGATTAAATAATTTCTTTAAATAAAATTACGATATGAGGGAGCAAAGATCTAGTAATAGTAAATCTATTCAAAGTGACATTGTTTCCAACTGGTGTTAGTGCTTCAGATGGTAGGGCAAAGATCAACGAGGGAGGGATAACTAGAGCATCGGATGAGTTGCCAAAGGATGAGATCACTGACAGCAGCTGGTGAAGGAGAAGGACCACTTTGAATTGGTGAAGACAAACATTGGAAACAAAGAAGAACACTTTGGTGTGGTGGCCACTAGCATCTTGGTCAAAGATGACGCTAGTGACCCTAGCGGAGCTTACCACCATGATGGTTGAGGAAAACGGGGAAGAGGAATATAAGAGGGAGAGAAAGTGCAAGACGAGATTTAAGATATTGTCACGACTCAAATTTAAGAGTCGTGACCAATGTATAAGATGGACTAACTAACTTAACAAGCCATCAATAAGTTATTTACCAAATCAAAAGGAAAATAAATATAACTTTTACAGAAAAATGGAGAGAGTCTCCTTTTAAATCATAACATCCCAATATATAAACTAAACGTGAGTATATGGACCAACCCAACCCAACCTAGCTTGGCTCGTGATTGGCTTACCTTAAGTAGGCTAGACAGAGTTAGCCTATTTATTAAAAAAGTCAATATTTTATGTGGTTATAACCCAATTCTCTTAACTCGCCTACTAGTTTTATTTTTTTTATAATTCTTTTTTTTAAATATTTCTAATAATATATCTTATATCAAATTATATAATTTGACCTATTTTTCATCAAAATCTCAAAATAAGTGGATATGAAAGAAATTAAACAACATAATTAAGAAAAAAATTAAAAAAAAGAAAATATAGAATAAACAGGCCAAGGGTTAGCCTGTGAGTTAGCCCAATCCAATCTGCTTAACCCGCAGGTTAAACAGACTGAATTTTATGATTTATATTTAAATGGGCTCGCAATATTAGTGGTTTGACCCTCATGGGTTGTGGGTTAAACGGGTTAACCTGCAGATTGCAACCCATTTACTCAGCTCTAATACAAACATACCACACAAATCAAGAATTTCATATCAATCAATATGCATATCATTGGATAATCATAATCCATTTTCAAACTTGCTCATATAGTGTTTATATAAAATTAAATCATATGATCCACAACACAACACTAACAGTAAGTAACAAAATATAGCAAAACGAGACAAATACACATATGTGGATCCTATTTACAGACAATAGAGTAACTTCGAGTACTTAAAATGTTTATGTACACAACATCCAATGTTCACAATAGAAAGATTACATAAACTAAGAATGCCTACTCGGACAACTATGGGGTAACCAAACAAAGACTTCAACTTCCCAAAGGCATATCTGAACTTGATGCTAACTCTTTCCCTTTATATGTGTAAAAATACAAAAACAAGGAGTGAATCATACAATTAAGTGAATAAATGATATATACTACAACAGAAATGGAACAAGCAGAAGCATGGGTTTTTGAAGAAAAACAACTTTAAATAAATTCATCACTTATAATTCAAAAGAAGACAAGATTGATATCATAATTTTGGAAATTCAAGTGTTCAATAATTCATAAAGTAAATTTTAAAAAGACACTGTGAGTCAATAATAAGGATTGACTACATGTGTATTTAAAATATATATAGCTACTCTGCTACTTAGATTATTTACATTTAAATTAAAATTAACAATTTGATAACAATTACCTTAGTAAAAAAAATAAGAAAATCTTTTAATATGAGCTACTCACTAGCTTTTAGTGACATAAAGTCGTCAGAGACCGCATAACATACAAATAACAATATATAACGACATGATTCAACGTTTAAAATTTCTAGCTACTCAATCATAACTTTATATTTCTCAAAAGATCATAATATCAAAGAATCCAAGTTAAAACTTTTCTATCTCTTTCATGATCATGTTGAGTACCCAAGACTCAAGAGATAGCCTTCAATCATTCTTGAATTTCAATGCACTTTGCTCCTAATATGTCAACAGTATCAAATTATTATGCTTATTCCAATCCCAAGCTAAACCTAGTGTGGGGCTCGTAACTCTCCCACTAGGATTCAATCAAGGTGAACTAAAGTTAACAACTACTATTAGCTGTAGTGTTCTGACTAGTTTCCTCACACACACACATATGTATGTATGTATGATTTCAATTTGATCTAAAGGCTTCAAATGACATAATTTAATGAAGAAAGATATAGTAAAATCTATATTTAGTGCAAAGATATTAAAAAAATTTGTATTAAATGACGAAAAATAATTTTTCTCTACTCATTAAATTTAAACAATGAAAAAGAATAAAAAAAACAAGTTATTTTTTTATAAAATAACCAAAATTACATATTTTTTTATAAAAAATGTATAGACTATTATCATAAAAATGAATAATTGATAATAATAATAATAATAATATATTTTAATAATTACAATAATAATCTATTAATAGATTATTAAACAATAATTAAAAATATATTATTAATAATATTAGTTAATTATATAACGAAATATTTTTATTTAATATTATATTATTAATAATATTAATTAATTATTTAAATTTTATAATGGTAATATATAATAATAACTCTTGATAAGATTTTTTGCACTATAATTAAATAAAATATTATTTACGTAGAATTTTTTTAAAAATATTTGTATAAGTATATTATTAATATTCTTAAATATTATTTCAAGTAACTAGTAAATTTTTAATATTCTATGCCATTTATCAAAATTAAAATAAAAAATTTATTTTTATAATTTTACTATTAAATAAATATATTATTTGTTTTATTTTTTAATTTAATGAATGAAACCAAAATATCGTTCTTCATTAAATATAGATTCTACTATTGAAGATGATATTTACTATATTCCTTTGTCATTAAATTTAGTGATTTTAAACTATTAGATAAAAATAAAATAAATAGTTAGATAACTGGTGTAAATTGATCCCTCCTATATATTATTTATTTTATTATAAAATAAATATATTATTTGATTTATTTTTTAATTTAATGAATGGAACCAAAATATTATTCTTCATTAAATATAGATTCTACTATTAAAGTTAAAATTTACTATATTCCTTCATCATTAAATTTATTGATTTTAAACTGTTAGACGAAAATGAAATCAATAGTTTAATAACTTGTGTAAATTGATCCCTCCTATATTTATCTCTGTGTGTGTGTAGATCCATCTACTCCAAGAGTAAATTTTGGAAAACTTTTTATAAACATTTAATTTTATAAATCTAATTGATAGAATGAAAGTTTTTAAAATTTCATAAAATTCTAAAATAAATTAGTACTTAGTCTTTTATTTTAATGTACCATATGTTTTTTAAAATATAAGTAAATGTTAACTATTATATTAGATATCTATGCATGAAATTATATTGACATTCCTTAAAGTTAGCACTTATTACACCTGACACCTCTCTTGTTTTAGAAATTACATTTACCTCCCTTACTTTATTATTTACAAGGAAAATTGGTATAGAAATCATACATAAAGTAAGAAAAATAAATGTAATTTATCAAAAAAAGAAGGATTTCAAGCGTAATAATAGTACATAAAATAAGAAATACAAATGTAATCTTTTTAAATAAGAGAGGTATCAAGTGTAATAAACGCTAATATCAAGAGAGGTCAATGTAATTTCTCCTTCTGATTTATCTTAAATTTGAGATAAATGATTATCATAATAGTATCATATAATAAATGGTTAGATTGATTAAATTTGCAATCTACTTCAACAATGTACGTATTCAAAACTTAATCTTATAGTAGGTGGATCTCTACCCTATATTCTTCTATGTTAAGAAACATAGAAATCAAAAGATTAATTTTTTTTCTACAAAAGTACATAAAATACATCTTTGATTGTGAATATAGATTAAGAGGAAAAAAAATGAAAAACAAGTTTGAATGAATATAAGAAACAAAATAGCTTAAGAGAAAGGACACAGATATAAGGAAGTGATAGTGGAGAAACAAGTAAATAAAGTAGATGACCATAGAATTTACATACTTTGTCAAATATTATATTGCCAACTGATATATAGCATGCATAAAGCAATATTGCCAACTCATATTTGTTCTTAATTGGATAATACATCTTCAAGAGACACTACTATATATGTTATTTTGATTTTGCTATAATTTTAAAAGATTGCAAGCTAGAATTTGATTGTTTTGTTTTCTTTCATCATCAATCATTAGTTTTCCATTGTATTTGGAAAACATGTGTGACTTGATGCAGTAATGTTATCCTCTCATGTCGTATTAGCTTTTACATTCTTATATTTCAACTAAATATGTTCAATTCCTAAAGTTACACTTAACATTTAGTTTGTTATTTTGACAAGTAATGCAACTTATTTTGTTGCGGCCAAATTTACTATTTGTACATGCTTTTGAATGTTTTAGAAAATTTAATATTTTAACGCAGTCCATTAGTTCTTTTTTCTCCATGATTACTTTGAAATTATTCTTAGGAAGGTAATTCTTGTTAAGTGTGTCTATTTCTTTTAATTAATAATATTACGCTGGTCTTCTGAATTTGTTTGACTCATTCTTATCCCAAATTATGACTTATTTTTCCTTACTGCGTGGATGATTATGAAGGTATGTAATTGATTGGTCTCAAAGCATTTCTTATTTTTCAAAACATTTGTGATTGAAGACATAGTTTAAGCAGCATGGTAGTCTTTTTTCTCGAGTTCCAATATTTTCAAGTCAATTGGTTATAATCTTTACAAAGTTTATTATAAAGGTCTATAACAATATTATTCTTCAAAACTATACAACCTCAATTGAATGTAACATCAGCATATCTTTACTAGCTTTGCAAAAGACATGCAAAAAGCTTTCAATTCTTTATTTTGTTAGGATAAAATAGAAGAAAAAAAGATTGGTAATTCAATGTAAATTGTGCTAGAACAAGGATGGAGCACAAGATTTATTTGGAGCTTAGAAGGATTTTGTTACTAAAAATGGGACAAAAACCTAAAGATTGCCTTTCCTTTTAACTTGGAAGGAAAAGGCATAGGATGTTATTCAACACAAAATCCAGTGATGATATTCCTCATAGTGTTTGTCTTGACACGGTAGTTCATCATGACTTCTCTTTTTTGCGGTTCAAATTACCATTTGTACATCTTTTTGGCCATTTAAGGAAGTTTAATGTAACATCCTATAACTTATAGGTATAGTGTGACTTAACTCTTTTATTTAAGCTCTAAACTTAAGCCTTATAAATATGCCACACTTTATTTTGATATTAAAATTAAAGATAAAGGGCTTTGATAAAACCTTACCAGATTTTGGCAATCAAGGTATGAAATCTAGATATTATCATTACTAATATTGAAAATCATCATTATATATGTAAATATGGATGTATCAAGATCATAACACCATAAGCCTTTAAAATTTTCAAAATAATAATTTCTAATTAGGTTAAGGTATAATTCTAAGATGGAATCACTATTGATTCATTTTATTATTAGACTTTGAATTAAGTTCTAGTTCCTTAGACCACCCTAATTGATGCACTTAATTCATGATTCTTTTAAGCCTTAATCACAAAAAAAAAACTGTTTAATTATGGAAGGCCTTTAATGTTAGTTCAAACTAGTAAAGAAAACACTTAAACTTTCTATTTTGCTACCGATTAAATGCCAGTTTTCCACCACTTAAGCACCCTACACACAGAAAATGACACTGTGTTCTACCATTCCATTGCTTAAGCGCCCAAGTTCCATGCCTAAGCCCCCAAAATTTTGGGATCCACCACCTAGGCACCCATATGGCTGAAAGTTGCTCCTTCTTCTCTTGTCTTCTTTATTGTTGGATGCTTAAGTTACTTCTTTTTAACCTTATGAAACATACAATCACACATATTTAGCTAGGTTTTAGTGAAGTTAAGCATCTCTAATCATCATTTGTTTAGTGACCAATTAAGAGAGATAAATGGCGCATGACTTATATCAAAACATGTCAAACTATTATATTAACATCCAAAAGCTAGGTTTCTAACATTAGTATCACCTATGACTATTTTACAATCAAAAAAAAGAAAGGGGCTTGGGTTAATGATATTATACATAGTCCCCATGAAGATACTTCCAAATGTTTGCAATATTACATAGTCTTTAACCTAGCCTCATCCCTAATTGTACAAATGAACGATATGGATATCTTGGATAACTTTCACCTGGCCAATACCCAGTACATCAATCCAAACTATCTCCAACTTTGATTATTGATAAACGACTTCTTTGCTTAATCTGAAAACATTGCAATAAAGGGTGAGATGTAATCTCAATAGGTAATAACAATAAGTTATAATTCAAAAATACATGACGTTCTCAACTGTACTATATACATAAAATGGCTTTTCCTTTAAATTTTCACTCTTATTCAATAGGTTCTTTCTCTTTTTGTTTAATTACTAATTTTTTTCTTTTTATTTTTGAGACCTTACACCATAATTATAACTTTGGATAAGCACTTTTTTCACTTATAAGGGTGTCTCCTCACTTCTACCAAAAAAATAGCTAATCATGCGAGATCACCTCCTTAACTCTGAGAATCATTTACAAACTTGTAAAATTACCTCCTTAGCTTTGAGGATCACTTCTCAAAATATTTGTAGATCACCTCCCTAGGAGGGTCATTTCTAGCTTATTGGTAGTAGAACATAAATCTCATTGAATAACTTGATTCATCCATGGTCTTATCTTAGAATTATGAGTTCAAAATGTTCTTTAAGCATGAGTAATCATAAAAAGAAGTAGAAGCATCACTTCAATCTCCATGGAGAAGAATAAGAACATAATACATAGAATGGCAAAAATACATCAAAATCATAAAGAACATATTCAATAAGAAGTGATAGGGATAAGGTTGTTATCCCCTACACTTGGTTAACTCTAGCTTGGATCTTCTTCTCTCTAGTTACATGTGCACAAGGTCACTCTCCAAACCACCAGAGTTTCTCTTCTTCTTAGTGTGTGTGAGTGAATTATGCTTGCATGGCCATGCACTTGGCTTGCCTTGTGGAAAAAGTTTCTTCCTTAGCTCATGATGGCATTGCTTTTAATAAGATTCATCCAAGTGTTTTGTGAAATGATTAAGCTAGCTTTTCAAGTTTCATACGTGATCTAGCTTTCAAGAAGTCATGTCTCTTGCTTTTTATTCATCAATGAAAATTTAACCATGTGTAACATTAATGGGATTTGTCTTTTACTTTGGTCTAATGAGAGCTATCCACTTGGCTCCTTATCCCCTTAGTCATGATTACTTAGTTACTTAAGGTAACTAAGTTAGTCTATTTTAGTTACTTTAACTAAATTTCTTTCTTGACTTAGGGTTGACTTGGTTATTTTTTAATAATTTCCTTGATTTCTAACTATATTTTTTTCTTCTTAGTTTGTCTAACTATAATTACCACTCATTTATCCAAGATAACATATTGACTAGGTTAACTTAGCAAACCTTCTTGCTCCCTACATCCTTACACGCAAGTTTCCTTGTCATTTCAAGAGTGTCTTGTCGTCTTATGTTTACACAAACTTCTCTCTTATCCCTCACATGATCTAATCATTCCAAGAGTGAAGGTTTAGCTTCTAGCTCATAAATGCATGAGAGATTATTCTAAAAATATCATAGTATTATTCAAACAAGCTTCCTAAATCCTTCCTTGGATGGTTCACGTGAGATTGCTTGAGAGACTTGGTTTTGTCTTTTCTTCCTTTACTTCCTATATTAGGTTTAGGCTTGAAATATCTTCTTGGGTTGGACCTTTATTGGCTTTGGGCCATTCTTGGTTTCACTTTGCTTTAGCCATTTGGGCTAGTGTTGTTAGAACCTAAGCTTCTTGGTCCTAGCCTTAGCTATGGGTCACGCTTACTTGGGGTAATCTTAGTTCAAAATCACTTCTAGTTGGGTTTGGATTTGCTACTTGATTTGAGATTATTTTATAGTGCTTGAACCCTTTTTAAAATTTTATTAATGTTCCAACACACACACACATATATATCTTATTATTTTTAGGGATATTACATTTAATATTTTGATTTAGCTTCTTAGTAAATTTTCTACAAGATTTGGATTTGATTTTTTTTATACATGAGTTTTGTTTTCTCTTTCGTTGCATTTCATTGTCTTTTATATGTAATACTCCAACTTTACAAAGTTTTGAAAAATTAAAAAAAAAAGAAAAAGAGAAAGAGAAATTTGTTATTTAAATTCAAAATAGGAGAAAGAAGTTTTATATTGTTTTACTTTTAAGCCCCATATTAGAAAAATAGTAAACTCTTTCCTCTTAGAAATGATTATAAACCCCAAGGTAAGCAAGTTTAATTGCTTTTCTCCTTTAGGCTATTTGTAAAAGAGTAAGAGGTTCTAATAAATTTTGAGAGTAATATGTAACGTCGATTTGGGTTTTGGATTATCTTGGCTCAAGCTTACAATAGGTGAGCAAATATTTTACGTAGTGTCATTGGGGAATTTTAGGTAATGAATTTATGTTTTGGTATCCAGAAATATTTAGAATTTAGAATTCAATTAGGAGAATCAATTGTCTATCATTTATATTGAATTAATGGTATTTTCTATGGTTATAAAATGGTATAGAGAACCTTCAGTTTACTAAGACGAATTATTGGAGGAAGACACAATTGAAAATTGCTAGTACTGTGAGTGATTTATATCTGCTATACATCTATTTAAAATTTTTTTTTAATTTCAAACTATATTTTATTTTATTATTGAATTTTGAATATGTTAGAGTCTTAGGAATGCTTGAGACAAGCAAACCTTTAAAAAACTCATATTTAATTTGTGAACACGGTTACGATAAACTGTTAATTAAATTAGAAAATTTTACTATCAGAAAAAATATTAATTTTTGAATTGTTTTGTGTTTGGACTTATATCAAAATGATTTTGGAGCATTAAATTAAAAATTTTGTAATTATGAAAAATATTAACTGTCATGATTGTCTTGGAGGGCTACATAATGGAATGGTGAAAGAAATAAAAAAAATAAAATTGCCACCAACAATTAAAAAAATTAAATAAAAATATTTATAATTTTGGCTTGCCTTTCATGCTTGTATATCTCCATGCTCAATGAAAAATTAAAGCCACTTAGTTCTTGTAAAAAAGGATTATGAGTTGGTGGATTTTAATTAGGGATTTTAATAAATGTTAAAAAATTATTTTATTTGAATAAAAAAACTAATTTTTTTAGCAAGTTTGGGCATGGCACAAGGCCAGAAGCAATTAACAATTAGAAAATAGTTAAGAAAGTATCAACAATTACAAAATAGTTAAGAAAGTATGTAGCTCTACTGGGCCATTTGAAAAAATTATTTAACCATGTCAAGACATTGTTTATTTGATTTTAAAATAATAATAATAATAATAATAATAATAATTGTATTTATTGAAATAAGCAAACATGCTAGATGAGTCTTGAGCACGGACATGACACTAGGTTATGAAACAATTTCAAAAATAGTCAAAAGAATACATGATTCTGCAAGGCCACTAAACAAAGATATTTAAATAATTAAAAAAATTATTTGATTTATTAAAATGAGTAAATACACTAAACAAATGTTAAAGGGGATAGGATATGACATTAGACCCCGAAACAATCCATAAAATAGCTAAGAGAGTACGTGATTCTGTAGGGCCGCTAAACATATTTTTTATTGAATTATTGATCAAGCTTAATCTTTATTTTTTTAGGAATTAAAATAATAGATTGAGGTAGAATTAGAAAAACAAATATTTATATAAATAAAAAATACATGATGATGTCACGTGTAAAATGTAACGCCCCGTATGCATCCGGACCGTTAACCTTTATGGTTTCTAAGCGCAACGTTTAATTAAGTAATACAGCGGAAGGAATAAAAACATACATCAACAATAACCACTCATATAATTCTCGAGATGGATTAGCTAAGGAAAGCTCACACCATAACTTATAAGAGTCCACAAGTTGTTTTTCAAGAGAAACAAGAAGACAGAGTTTTCACTATAATTCAACCATGAACAGCCTTAAATATTTCGATAACTGGGACTAATCTACTTCACCTAAAAAATCTCATATTCTATTAGGATAAAGTAGACATCATAAGCTTTCCAAAAAGGTATATTACGAGCCATTTGGTTAAGTATAACCTAAGTTATGCATCTCACCAAATGGCTGTGCTATACTGGCCACTGCATTCGAGTCCGTCACATTCACGGACTTTCTGGGAATTAACCACTAGGCTAAAAATTCTAAATTTTTAATATGTTAAACTAGACAATCTAAGCTTTCCAATGACATATTTATTTGCACCATTTGGCTTAGTATAACTCGATTTATGCTTGTCCCAAGCTAACTGTCCAAACTGGACTCCTGGAAACAGAACAGCGACATTTACAGGGAAACTGGGAAACGTTCACTTGTCCATAAATTTTAAAACTTTCCAGAACTAAAGATCTCTAAGTTAGCTTCACGTGGGTTCAAATTTCACCTTATTTGGACCACTCTAGCTCAAGTTATGTTTATTTTACCACAACATGTTCATCAGCCAAAGCAGTGAATCCGAAAAACAGGACAGCCTCGGTTTTGCATGTTGTAGGGGCACATTCATGGACCATTTAGATACCTAATTTGCCTCAAAGCATATATTGAATGTCCACTCACCTAATACACAACCATTTTTCCTAAAATCCATCCATGGATACCCCTAATTTGTATTTAACCAACATGACACACAATTTATCAATTGGACCAAAACATAGCACATTTGCATAATTTGCATACATGCTCAATCATATCATACCATCTCACATTTACATAATTTGCTTGGTACTAAATTGAATATCATCACTTGGAGTACATACACATACTAAGCACTTGATTCATATGGCATATTCAACATTTACAATGCCTCTAAATCAAGAGTACCAAGAAGTTGACAAAAAGGGTTACAAGTGATTATACATCCCAAAATGGTTATCCATACATATGATCCCAAAATATCTACATGTCATCTTTCCTCTTTTTCAAAAGGGCTACACATGCTTCTTTCCCTTGGAAGAGCTAATCCCTCCTGTTTGAGGACCTGAAAACATAGTCTCAAATAGGGTGAGAAATAAATCTCAGCAAACCCAAGGTCCTTGAAGACCCCTCCACCCTTGAGTTCACTTTCCTCAGTACAAGCGTTAGGCAATTTTATAACATAATACACCGCCTATATCAAAGTGAGCACACAGCAATAGCAATATGGAGGACTACTCCATTGAGCTGTACCTCAAAGTGAGTATCCATATGGAATTTCCAAGAACCGTACCTCTTAGGACAAACCATACACACTATTTCTCCTGGTTAGGGAACCTACACAATCAATACACACACTCGGGCCACTCCAATGAGCCATACCTCAAAGTGAGTGCCCAATATTCACCTTGTCAGAGAACCTCCCCAATCAATACAAACAATGCCTCAATGGCTCAAACACATCATAATATTCCCACAATTGCATATTATATCACAAGCTAACACACCAATTTTGCATCCAAGGTAATAACCATAATTCCAAAGAAAATGGTAGAACAACAAGTGGGAATTATCCCAAGGTCCAAGAGTTTACCTCTTGAAGCTTAGCTCTCTAACTTCTTCCTTTTCGTTTCACACAATCACAATTAACAAAGTCACCAATATCACCTATTAAAGGCAATACACTCAATTCACACACAAAATCATCAAACCAAGGATCACAATTTCTAAAATTCCAAGGTTAGAACTCTTACCACTATTCTTGAAAATTTCAAGAATACACACTACCTAAGCCAAACTTGATTCCAATGGTATTTCAACCATTCTTCCTCCACCTTCAATATTACCAACAAACCTTTTCCACACAACAATACATACATATCAAAAACCATAGGAGAAACATAAACTCATTATGCACATAAATCAAAAACCCTAAGTTTAATCCATGAAAAGCAAAGGAATCAAGTCTTACTCACCTTAAACACTCTTGAATTGGTAGAACAACAAGATTCCTAGCTTCTAAGGTGGAAAATCACACTTTCTTCCCACCTCATGGATGGCACACAGAGGCTCCAAGAGAGGGCAAAAGGGTTCTTTTTCTTCTCCTAAACTTTGGGTTATCTAAGGTAAGAAGAACCTGAGCTTTTGTGGTTTTGAAAGCTTCAAAACTTGGTGTATTTTTGGCTAAGAAAAGTAGAGAACAAATGGAGGAATGAGAGAAAGAAACTCTCGGCCATCACAAGGAAGAAGATGAAGCAAATGGTTGACCAAGTCTAAGGATGTCTTAAAATATTCTACTTTGATCCTATGCTTCCATTCTTACTTTTGGCAACTTGCAACCTTTTCATCATACCATCAAATTTTCATCCAATAGCCATCAAATTAGGGCTCACAAGACTAATATAAGATGACTTACACAAGATTAATTCTAAAGTTTTGGCAATGTTTGCTTAATTATACTTTTATCCTAAAATTTTTTAATATTTACACTTTGACCCCTATAACTTCACATAATTTTTATTTTAACCCCAATTAGTCCTAACGAAAATTTTAACTTCTTAACCCACATTAACCTTTTCATAACCTTATCATTTCCCATTCATTTAGGCTAATTTAGGATATTATATAAAACCAATACAGTAAACAACAAATGGTCAGTGATAATGAACAGATAAACTTATAAAAGGAGTAAGAACAGCCTAATAGCAAATGATTAATATACATAACAAAATAAAAAAATAAAAATAATAATAACAAAAATCTAAAACGCCAAGCTAATATACTAAACAATAAAAAGAATGATAATTAGTCAACGTAAATAACACAACACCAAAGAAAAAGTAAATAACAAATAGTACAAAACGCGAAGCTAATGTAATAAACAATGAAAGGCCTAATAATAATGAACAAATACATCTAAAACTAAACAAAAGGATACAAACGGAAATTAAAAAAAAAAGGATGATAATCAATTCACTCAAAATATCAACAAGGATAGAAATGAGAGAAAGATTCTACTCCGGTAAAGCATGAAAATGGATGAGCCATGGACAAAGAGACACCACCAAAATTATGTGCATGGACAAAATCTAATCAAATCAAAAACGTACTCAAAATCTATATTCACCTCAAGTAGGAGATAATCACAATGAGTAACAAGACCTCATGGCTGCATAGAAGGAAGTCTTGATCGTGAGCTGAAAAGGTTTAGCTTGGACGGTGCCTTGAGGATTCTGGCCAGCTTTGAAGCCTGTGATGCTGGTGTAGGTGGGTTCATGTGGCGGGAGTGGAAAACTGACGATGGTTGTGTATGGGACTCTCTGATGGCTACGCATGGGAGTTAAAAAGGGACATTTATATGAATCTTGGTTGAGTCTGGTCTAAGAGCTATGGGTGAGGGGAGCAAGAGCATGGGTACGGTTCGTTTTCGAAGGCGAGGAACCCACATGGTTTGGTGTTTAGAGTAGGGGCTAGCTGTTTTGTTTTGACTTGAAGGTGGATTCCTCATCCACACAGCCATGGTCATTTTTCCAGGATACTCCCTCTTTGCTCTCAGCTTTTTCTTCTCTGTTTCTCTTAACGGTATTTGCTCTCTCTTCATTTTTTTTTAGCTTTCCGTCTTTCTTCCTCTCTTCTCTTAGCTGTCTCCCCCTCTGTTGTCTCCTTTTCTTCTGCTTTTTGGCCACTACCTTAAAGAGCAGGCAATAACCTAGCTTGCGTTGTGGCAACAGAGTTACTCGTGGACGAAAAATGAAGAGGAGGACAGTTCTCGGAGGTGCAAAGGAGGTTTTTTTTTTTTTTTTGGGGTCCTGGCTGAGGAGCTTTTCAGCGGCAATAGTGGAAAATGGCTGTAGGATTGTGCCGGTGCAATAATACAGTGGGTGCAGTAGCGTATGGAATGCTGGGAAAAAGGAAATAAAGCAGAGAGAGTAAGGTGCATCCAGCATCTGTTAGAGCCTCAAAAAGAAAGAAAGGACTACGAGAGAGGGCAATTTGGTTTCTTTGTCATGCTCTCTCATTTTATTATTATCTATATTTTTTATTTTATTATTATGCTTTATGTATTTTGGTTTTTTTTTTCATTTTTGGTTTCATGTCTTTTTTGATTTGTTTTCTTAAGAAAACTAGTAAAACTTGGAAACATAAATAAAGAGAACACTTGATAATTATAACAAAAGGTCCAGACAAAATATAGTGTTCACAGTTATCCTTATTTATTTATTTCTTGATAGAGAACATGAAGAATCATTGTTGTTCTTGTTGTCGTAGTAAGGAATAAGTGAAGATAATAAACTCATATTTTGTCCGAGAATGCATGAAATGAAACACTTCAAAATACATTAGAAAGAAAATTGCAAGAAATATAAATGATAGTAAGCTGACATACTCGAAAATAAATTGCATGAAATGAAAATGACAACAGGCGGACACACTCAAAAATAAATTGTAAAAAAAATGTAAATGACAGTGTCACCTCATTTTTGTTTTGTTTTTTTTTTCATTTTTGCTTTTTTTGTTTTGAAAGTCATCAAGCTAAAGACATTGAATCTAAAGTGAATACATTCATCAAGCTTAGGATTTGGAATTAAAAGTAAATCATTAGATAAGAACTTGAAATTAAAAGTAAAGATAGTCATCAAGACAAAGACTTGGAATTGAAAATAAAATACAGTCATTAGATCAAGGACCTAGAATTCATTGGGCCATGAGCCAGTAAGCTAGGCAAAACTAAGTGCGTTAGGCCATGAGCTTGGAAGCTAATGCATTGGGCCTTAAGCCGACAACTAAATTCATGAGGCTATGAGCTCAAAAACTAAATGTATTGAGCCATTAACCAAAAACTAAATGACATTTGGCTATCAGTCTAAAAACTAAATGCATGGAGCCATGAACCCAAAAACAAATGCATTGGGCCATGAGCCAAAAATTAAATGCATGAGGCCATGAGCACAAAAACAAATGCATTGGGCCTTGAGCCAAAAACTAAATGCATGTGATCATGAGCCAAAAACTAAATGACATTAGGCTGTGAGCCCGAAAACTAAATGTACGGGGCCATGAGCTCGAAAACAAATGTATTGGACCTTGAGCCGAAAACTAAATGCATATGACCATGAGATAAAAACTAAATTCCAGGAAGGTTCTTTGTACATTAATGAAGCAAAAATACAAAACTAGAGGATTAGGAGGCATAGGTCACGTGTGGCTTCTTCAAGAAGCGAGAATGTCTTATAAATTATTATAATCAAAGTTATCTAGTAATAATGAGTAGTAATCATAGTTAGATAAACCAAGAAGCAAGGAACCTAGTTAGAAAGTAACTAAGTCTATTTTAAGTCAAGACAAAGGTCTAGTTCAAGTAACTAAACTAGACACTATTTAGGTAAACTAATCTAATCTCATTCTAACTAAGTCATCATGAAACTAATGATTATTTAAGACACATGCTCAATCCCTATTAGATTGCCTAACAAAGACAAAAGAGTGATAATGAGTCATCATGACTTGGTTAGAATAACTAAATCAAATCTTATCTAGTTGCCTCCATTTGGTTCTACTTGAATTAAGCTAGCTACATTCTAACTAGAACCCATCATGATATGGATAGGTTTAGACTAGAAGACAAAATTTGATTGGTTGCCTAATAAGGACAAAGATGATAAGATAAATTAAAATAAAACAAACAAACTAGTTAATCCCTCTCATATCCTAAAGTCACTGCCTAACCAAACTAGAAGGACCAAATACTATTCTAGTTTCATCCAAATAAAACTAGATCATGATGACTATGATGATTAAGTAGGAGACTTAATCTAATTCTATTGGATGGCATATGAAGACAAAACTAAATAAGGTAACATAAACAAAATTAAACAAACAAACTAATCCCTAGACTATCCTTGAACCCACAGACAAAGAGAGAAAGGAAGAGAAAAGAAAGAAAAGAAAAGAAGGAGAGAAAGGAAAGAGAGGTACATGGCCAAGCAAGGGAAAGGAAGAAAGAGGAGAAGAAAAGAAGAAATGAAAGAAAGAGCTAGAGATCAACAAGGAAAACTTGTCTTTAAGAGATAGGGGTTTAAACCTAAGCTTTTCAAGCTTTAATTTATGTTTCATGGTTGTCTTCTGTGACTTTCAACACTCTTGAATCCATGGTGGTTTTGGGGTTCTTGAGTATTGAACTTAAGTATGGATGATTCATGACAAGATTGGGTAGATCTATGACTTCATAAAGTGAATTTAGCTTGATTGCTTCATGATGTCTACCTAAGGTTTGTGTGAGTGATCCTTAAATAATGGTCAGATCTTATCAAAATTGAGTGAGTGAATGTAAATCTAAACATAACTAGATGTGATTTATGCTTATTTATGATGAATTAGTTTGAAAAGTGGTTTTGGCCACCACTTGATGCTCACTCAATAGTAGACCTTAGGAGTATTTATGTATGTTATTATATAATTATGAATTGATCATGATGCTTTGGTGTTAATCTATGGCTTGTTGGTGTGTGATTCTTTTGATTGACCCTTAAATGCCTACTTAAAGTTAGTATAGGGTTTTCTTGAATTTGATTTAATTTTTAGAGAGATTGAATATATGGAGGTAGATTTAATGGCTACTTATGTATTTAGTATGTTTGTTAATGATTGACTATGCTTAAATAGCTTGAAAAGTAACTTAGAATCTTCTTTAGTATGTACGGCCATAGTAGGCATCAAGAGTAGTTATGTTAGTTGTTATAAATATGAACTCTACGTAATGTTTTGTAGTTGATTTAGATAAGATTATAATTAAATAGCTTGACAATAGTTTATTATAGTCTTAGGTGCCTCACGGCCATGGGGGGTTAGAATAATAGTTATGCATAAGTAGCTCAAATACAAGTAGGAGTCATGTGTTTTAGTGCCACTTTAAGGTATTTAAAGTAAGCAAAACAAAATAGATACCCATGATTTTCCATAGATATAAATTCGGCCATGTAGACTTAACAAGAGGAGATGTGTATTTAATTTACATGGTAATGTGACTTATAAGTTTTAATGAGATTTGGAAATGTTTCCAAGTGCAAAATATAAGGAAAGATTATGATGCACCATATTAGGGTGTTCGGCTATGTAGGGTTTCAAGGGGAAGTTTAGTGTTTAATTTAGTCAATGATAAGATTTATATATGTTAAGTGAGTCTAGATGTACCTTGAATGAGAAATCTAAGGAAGAAATAAGATGCATCAATAGAGTAAGCTATGACCATATTAGGGATATAAAGAAAAAGGATATGGTTAGAGTATTGAGTGATAAGATTAGAATGTTCTAATAAAGGTTTAGTGTGTTAATGAGAAAGTTGAAAGAAAAACCATGATACCCAATAAGAGTAAGTATGATCACATTATGGTTTAGGCAATAGTTTTATGAATTTGGTTAAAAATAAAAGTATAAGAAGTGCATTCTTAAGTTTTGACCTAGAAGGTCTAAGTTACCACACTTGATAGAATTATAGGCATTAAGGTAGAAGATGGTATTTTATGTAAGGATAGAGAAAAATGTTATGGAAGTTTAGCCTTGAAAAAGTAAAAATAATCATTAGAGGGCTAAATTGTGGGGTTTTGATTTAGGAAACCTCTTTTTTATAAATATGACTCAAGTTGTGATTTCAAGGTAAGATATGATAATTAAGATTATGATAACTAAGCATTAATCTTGATAATGTATGGTCATTGAATGTTATTATGATATTAGAGCCTGATGATATGTGGCTAATGAAAGTAAGTCAATGATGTATGGCCATTAAATGAAATTATGATAGTTAAGCTTTGTGCTTGATGAATGGTTTAGAAATATGTAAATTACCTTGAAATCACACTTATATCAATTGCATACTCACTATAAGTAAAGTGGAAGAAATATTCTAAGCTTGGAAATGATCCTCAAGAAAGGAAAAATGAAAGGGAGGTGATCCGGAAAGATTAGACAAGAACTGATAAAGAAAACACTATGGAGATGATCCAGAGACATATGATTCATGAAAGTCTTACTTGTGTTTAAAGTCCACTTTGTGGATATGTCCACCAAGAGTGTGGATATGTTGAGTGGAATCTACCAAAAGGGCGTGATATAGCCACTTATATTAGAAGACGCCCTATATCAAGGAAGAGCTCTGATTCATAATGATGACCGTTAATGATAAAGTTAAAAGGGGTTATATCCCAAGATATAAGAACATATAAGCAAAGATGATTTAAAGAGGGTTAAAGCCCTATGATATTAAGACACGTTGGCATGTAATTGATAAAGAGTCTAATACTTGCTTAGTTAAGGTAGAAAGCCTAAAATGGGTCAAGTAACCTATAGCAAGCTTGAAGTCTAATAAGATACTATGAATTATTCATATTCTAATATTAAACATTAACCATAAAATAGTTCTCTGTAAAAGATGCAGCTAGAAGCTCCATAATTTTATAACTATTTTATATGGTTTAAAGTCTTACTGATAATGTATAATTCTCAGTGTAACACCTATCTTAAAGAATTAGCTATTCTCAAGTGGGGATTTTGCTTTATGAACTCATACTAAATTTTATTTTATCATTTGAATTTATATCCTAATATCTTCCATTGAATTTTGTCCAGCAAAGGCAGTCATTTAAATTTAGATAGTGACACCTTAACCAAGCTAAATACCCTTACTTTAACAAGGCATGCCATGGACTCTATTATTAATTTCAGCCTAATGATCCACTTATGCAGCAAGTCCTGCAATCCTATTAAGGAAAAATGAGAATATAAGCCCATTAATTACATGCCACTCCTGCTGAATTGAGTTTACTACACTGTTACTAAATTCCAAAAAAAAAATAGATTTATTCACATTAGTAGCTCACTCTTCAATTTCTTACATCATGACCTGCTTAGTGTTATCAATCAATCAGATTCAATCACTTGGAATAAGGCAACTAATGATATAATTAGGTGTCTCTCTCATACTTGAACTCATAAGCTTCTGCATAACTACCTTTAAACTTACACACACACACACACCTGCTTGTTCTCCATATAATGGGAAAACCAAAGTTCACTTTAACATGTTAACTACTCATTTAATTCCTCAATTTGGCACAGCCGTTCACTGTCTCGCAATACATACGTTAGGCCACTTTTCTCTGCATAATGAGACTTAGTTCTGCTTTATCATGTAACTTATTCACTTAGCTTCTATTTCATATCAATTCATAACTTAGCATCTAAGTTTACATGATGATAATAACATTTACAGTCCATATATCCATATATCTCTGGTTTGTTTACGGTCCAGCACTTATTACAAATTATGTCAGAAAAACTTGTTCTATATGCATATAAATAACAAAACAGAAAAACATCTCCTTAAGTTCATGCGTCCTTCCATCTGCAAATATGGCTCTGTTGGTCTGTTAATGATAAAAATAGAATGGAATGAGGATCTTAACCTCAGTAGGTAGTTAAGGAACTATACACCAAAGCCAGAATTTTGAGCATCAAGTAAACTGAAACGCTAGCACAACAACCGACATTGAGAAACATGGAATTCAACTCGAAAATAGGCTGAAATTCTAGTATAAAAATTCAACATGCAGAACCAAGATTTGCAGCAATAGAAACTAGATTTTTCACCAACAACATCAACACATGTATTCAACAATCTACGGCATGATAATACCGAAAATTTCAACAACCACCTTAATGTGCAAAACGGCAACTTTAAACAAGATGAACCGACCACTCATACAATCTCAAGAACAAACATAAATCAGCAAGGTAGAACAAAGATTCCCGGCATGCAACACAAGAACACTGAACTTAACTACCTACCTCAACAAAGCTTGCAAAATTCCTCAATATATTTTGACCACCATTTCTCTCCCAATTTAGCTCAAATGGTAGCTCTAACCCAAGACGAAATTTGGCCTCAAACCACGGCATGCAATTCAATTTCTTTAGTTTTCTCTTTTTCTCTCTCTGGCCTCTCTCTCTCTTTGGGTTTCTCTCTAAATTTCTAAGCAGAAGAGATAAGAAGTGGAAGTCTTTTTTTTTTTCCTCTTGGGAGGATGAGAGAGGAGATTGGTCTTTATGTTGATGGTAGCTTCGGTTAGTGGTGTTTGAGAGCAAGGAAACCGTGTAAGCATGACAAGTGTGTAGGTTAGGTGTCATTCTCATGTATCATTGCCATTAGTCACCTTATTTATCTCCTTCTTTAATCTAAATTAGTTTATAGTATCTTAATTAAGTATTTCACTTAATTAACTAAACTATGGGTGTTAATTATTTAATGGTTACTTAAAATGATCAAATCCTAATTAGAGTAGAAGTGTCTATGTCACCATTCTACTAACTTGTTATTGGCTAAATTTTCTTTCCTTTCAATTAACCCCATCATAATTTAATTTTCTCATTATTCTATATTATCTCATTTCACTATCTCTTAATGGATTAATTCTCTAATTAATCTCCTTTATTTTATTATCTAATTTTGATTCTCTCTTTCTTCCTAAAACCCTTTATTAAAACAATTAAGCCTATTAATCCTTTTAACCCTTATTTTAAACATTCTTTATAAATAAAATGAATTTAAATCTAATCTCACTAGTATAAATTAAAAATACACATGGACTTCAAACACATATGCAAATATTTTAAGCTTGATAACATATTACTTTAATAGAATTCTTCTCATATCTCTCTTGCATAATTATTTGGAGTACAGTTATTGGGATGTTACATTTCTCCTCTCTTTTTAAGAATTTTGTCCCCAAAATTTATTTTAGCCTACTCATAAGTGCAAGATATACTTCTCCCATCTTCCAGTACTTGATAATTTCCCTTATATTTTCTAAGATATAAATCAATACCTACTAAAATTTATTTTATGCTTTTAATTAAGCTATGGAAATATCATGCTTTCTTGCCTACCTTTATGCAAATCTAGTTAACCATAATCCTATTAATGAAGTTCTAAAATAGAATTTTAAGTCGGATTCTCCAATGGAGGTTAAATTTACAACTAAACATGAATTAAAAGTCGGTTCTTGTAAATACGATAAGTAAAGTAGTAATAAGTCATCATAGAGAAAAATTGAATATACACAATCTTTAAACTAATATCCCTTCCTCTTGACAAACTAGACAAGAACAGCCTATGGAAATATATTTGGCCTATTAAACATGAGAGTTCAAATCATATGTAAAATGAACGCAAAAATCATCAACCATAATTTAATCTTCGTACCATTAGATATAGTCTCCAATTAGCTCATCAATTAATTAAAAATTTCAAAGAATATGAAGAATCTTCTCAACATTCATTAGCATGTGATATTTTGTTCATTTTAAGCATTTATACCATGTCTTGCCACTGTGTTAGATTTTATTTTATATCATGTGTCCTCATGACAAAATAAATATCAATAGCCTCATGCTTGTAAGATGTGCCCGGTATACACATTACAAACTAGATTTTACTAATACTTAGTCATGCATGAGAACATGCATCTGTCTTGCAAGAGATTTCGGTCCTAGCAACCATAACGGTGCATCTTTCAGCTAGTCCTAGGGGAGTAGCTTTTACATGGGATCCCAACTCTCCCCTCACATACCTGTGAATGTGTCCTTTAACTCACATACCTGTGTATGTATCTGATTGATTTCCCCTCCATGTCTATGCATGTATCTTTTCTTTCTTTTCTTTTTTTTCTTTTCCTTCTTTTTTTTTCTTTTCATTGCATTTCATTTCTTCTCTTTTGGGAAATCAGTCCTTGCACTCGTAGAGTGTACTTAACTGGCTAACACTAGGGTGTTGTTTGTCAACAACCCTTCTCATGATAAATCATGTATCTAACCAAATCTTAAAGCAATACTAACATACATATAGGATAATACTAGTAGAGTATACACCAGATCATTCTTCGGAGCCTCCTTTATTAAGCATTACTTGTGGAGTATACACCAGATCATTCTCCACAAAACTAAAGTCACTTTCAAATTATTTGAAACTTTCATATAGCTAAAGCAATTCAAGGACTCAATAATTTATTTCAATTTAGGTAAAGCACACAAAATCGATTTTTAATTAAACCTTTTACTTCAACTATTTGCATCATACTATACAGATCTCATTTTTTAAAAAAAAAATCATAAACTTGAATATAATTATAAACCTTGGCTTTAAGTATAGAATTTGGCATTTTACTATGGTAAATGGAGAACCAAACACTTTCCTCTGAGTGTTCACAGCACCTTCCTTTGGGTGCTTATACAAATAATTACCTTTGAGTGTTTTCAATTACACAAAAGGCACTATCCTTTGAGTGCTAACACAAGAATCGATTCATTTCTATTTCATATCCATACTCATAATAAAAGCCAAACATCTACTGTACTTGAAGCCAAGAGTAATCTTAATAAATCGGTGGAGATTCACGGTCTAGAGAACTATATATCCAACAATTTTATAAAAATTAAATCCTTTCCCTTAACAAGGTATGGTCTCAGGCCCAATCATAGAACATAGCCTCTATCCATATGTCCAATCATACTTAGGGGTCTTAGTAAAAGTTCAACAATATCAGAGTTCATAATTTATTATATTTTAAAAGGTAGTAATCTACTCTATTCTATCCTTTTTTTTTTTTACTCCAAATTGAACAAAGAAGGCGGTATCACTCACCATTAATGTTTCCAAACCAAAACCAAATTAAATGATTATATAAATTTTTATACCACATACCCTGAAGGAAATATAGCAAAATCATATCATGCAACTCATCTTCTAAAAGACTGCTACTAAGAGTCTACTACACATTTAGACAAACACTTGCACAATTTTCTGCATATTATCTACTACAATACTACCCTCAACCTCTCATGGCAGTATACTAGTTCTGCAAAATTCTGACCCAAATTTGTGCATCAACTGGGAATAAACGAGAAATGCATAAATTCTAAAAATTTTAACTACGTCAAATCTTATATCTTAGCTTTCATATGCAATAAGTCGCACAGCAATAAGGTTTGTATGGTCAAAGTTATGCATGCAAACATCTATACTGTCATACCAGAAAATTAACATTCTGCATAATTAAACCCAAGTTTTCATCTCAGCTGCCCCCAAAGACACAACATAGCTTCACGAAATATCTTAATATGCAGGAACATGCATGGTTACATTAATCTAAAGTTTTGTTTATGCTAAAATGAAATCAACCATAGCATTCAATAATGGCTCAATCACTACCACAAAGCACAAGCACAAACACAATAATTTTTTTTTTTTTTGACATACACCAATTGGCTCAAAGCTTTCTTGTTGAGAGTCAAAACAGAATCAGATAATGCATGAAAACTTAAGACAGCAGAATTAATTTTATTCAATGCAAGAAGAACTGATCCTACATATCTCAAAGTTGTTGCATCTTTTACAGCTTAAACTTTATTCATTTTAGGCTCAACATAGCTTATCTTGAATCTCATTTTACCATAATCCTATCTAACACTTTCCCCAAATTCTAACACCTATCTCAAATATAATCTCAACTTTTAGCAGATGATATTTTTCCGCCTAAAAAAATTTACTGACAGAATGGTTTGGAACTTAAAATCAAAATATTTATTTAAGTAGAAACAGAACACATACACTTATGGTATTGTTTGACCTAGTTACACCTATGATTTTAACGTAAAATTTTCCAAAGGATCTTCTAGCATACTAGAAACACATCATATTAAGTTTTAGTCCCAACTAGTCCTATTTAATAGCCAAATAAATCCTAATATAGTAGCTACAAAATTAACTCCTGCACTTGACCATTTGAACCTCTAAACTTTGAAAATACACCAGAATTCACAGAAATTGAACTAGACCTTCAAATTTTTGTTCAGTATAAATGAATGACTTAGCTTTTAAATAAAAAACAGAATCATTGAAAAATAATATGTATAGCTTCCAACGTAAATTAAATAGTGACAGCACCTTGTCAAGACATTATGCAGAACATAGCTTCACCGTAATTGAACGCAAACTGGTATCCATGTTAATGGCTAAAATTCTAATTCTCTTACAAGTTAAAGATCTACATGTTAGCTTTTCAACAAGATAAACCATGCCTAATTTGGAATTATACCCCCTCAGTCATAAATCGAACATTGTGTGCTGCCAAACAAGAAAAACTTGCAGAACCAAATCCAAGTTTGTGCACAAACTAGTGCCAAACGACAAAAAGAAAATATCTGTAAATTTTTAAGATGCAAGCCTTATATCTTCGCTTCACAATGCAACAAGTTGGGTGTAATTTGGATGTATAAGGCCCAAGTTATGCATGAAAGACTAAATGCTGCCTGAGACAAAGAATATGCAGAACATAACTGAATTTAAAATGAAACTGACACTGACCTAGTATCAGTTTGAGTCTGAAATTTTATTGATAGGAATATTTATTTATTAGCTTTCTAATGAAACAAACAGTACTTAATTCCAACATATACATCCAAAGTTATGCACTACAGAAGAGGTGCTGTCCAGATCCAAGGATAAACAGAACAGACCCAAATTTTTAACCAAATTTGATTTGGATTAGCAAATACTTATCAATTAAAAATTGTATGCACGGTAGCCTCTTATATCTAATTTTTAATGAAAAAAGCAGCACATGAATTAGAGGAGTGTATTTCAAGATATAAACAAAACACTGCATGCCAACAAACATGGAATTCTGCAGAAAAGACTCATCTTTGAATGAAAAACTGGGAATAGATGAGGAGGAGTTCAAAACTGAAATTTCTACAGTTAGAAGCCTTATGATTTGGCTTTCAAATGCAACTAGAATGGTTCCGTTTCGACTACCCTAGCTCAAATGATAAACAAAACTCTAGGAGCTGCCGGAACAAGACATTGTGTCAATTATGCAGGGAATAGGTCTGAGTTTAAAGAAAAACTCGTACTGACCAAGAACAGATTTGAACCAGGGATTTTTGTGATTAATAGCCTTGTGTGTTAGCTTTCCAACAAAACAAACGGTACATGATTTAGAGTTATATAGCCAAAATTATGCAGAATTGAATGGATGCTGTCCAGAAAGCAATCAACACACGAAAATTAAGGTTCAACAATGAAAATAGTACATATAACCTAGATCAACCACACAACTAACAACATTATTAAACCAAAACATTTACAAACTAATTGCCTGGAAAGAATGCCCTGGAACCAAAATGTAACACTTTATCTTAGAGAATTAGTTATTCTCAAGTGGGGATTTTGCTCTACGAACTTATACTAAATTTTTTTTATCATTTGAATTTATATCCTAATATCTTCCATTGAATTTTGTCCAACAAAGGTATCCATTTAAACTTAGATAATGACACCTTAACCGAGCTAAATACCCTCACTTTAACAAGGCATGCCATGGACTATGTTATTAATTTCAGCCTAATGATCCACTTATGCAGCAAGTCCTATAATCCTATTAAGGAAAAATGGGAATATAAGCCCATTAATTACATGCCACTCCTGCTGAATTGAGTTTACTGTACTGTTACTAAATTCCAAAAAAAAAAAAAAATAGATTTATTCACATTATCTCACTCTTCAATTTGCTACATTATGTCCTGCTTAGTGTTATTAATCAGATTCAATCACTTGGAATGAGGCAACTAATGATAGAATTAGGTGTCTCTCATACTCAAACTCATAAACTTCTACATGACTACCTTTAAACTTACACACACACACACACACACATGCCTGTTCTCCTTATAATGGGAAAACCAAAGTTCACTTTAACATGTTAACTACTCATTTAATTCCTCAATTTGGCACAGCCATTCACAGTCTCACAATACATACGTTAGGCCACTTTTCTCTGCATAATGAGACTTAGTTATGCTTTATCATGTAATCTATTCACTTAGCTTCATTTCATATTAATTCATAACTTAGCATCTAAGTTTACATGATGATAATAACATTTACAGTCCATATATCCATATATCTCTGGTCTGTTTACGGTCCAGCACATATTACAAACTATGTCAGAAAAACTTGTTCTATATGCATACAAATAACAAAACAGAAAAACATCTCCTTAAGTTCATGTGGCCTTCCATCTGCAAATATGGCTCTGTTGGTCTATTAATGATAAAAACAGAATGGAATGAGGGTCTTAACCTCAGTAGGTAGTTAAGGAACTATACACCAAAGCTAGAATTTTGAGCATCAAGTAAACTAAAACACTAGCACAACAATCGACATTGAGAAACATGGAATTCAACTCGAAAATAGGCTGAAATTCTAGTATAAAAATTCAACATGCAGAACCAAGATTTGCAGCAATAGAAACTAGATTTTTCACCAACAACATCAACACATGTATTCAGCAATTTACAGCATGATAATACCAAAAATTTCGCCAACCACCTTAATGTACAAAACGGCAACTTTAAACAAGATGAACCAACCACTCATACAATCTCAAAGAACATACATAAATCAGCAAGGTAGAACAAAAATTCCAGGCTTGCAACACAAGAACACTGAACTTAACTACCTACCTCAACAAAGCTTCCAAAATTCCTCAAGATATTTTGACCACCATTTCTCTCCCAACTTAGATCAAATGGTAGCTCTCATCCTCTAGATCAATTTTTCCTTCTAACCCAAGACGAAATTTGGCCTCTAACCATGGCATGCAACCCAATTTCTTTAGTTTTCTCTCTTTTTCTCTCTCTCGCCCTCTCTCTCTCTCTCTCTTTCGGTTTCTCTCTAAATTTCTAAGCTGAAGAGAATAAGAAGTGGAAGTCTTTTTTTATTCTTTTGGGAGGATGAGAGAGGAGATTAGTTTTTATGTTGATGGTAGCTTCAGTTAGTGGAGTTTGAGAGCAAGGAAACCGTGTAAGCATGACAAGTGTGTTGGTTGGGTGTCATTCTCATGTATCATTGTCATTAGTCACCTTATTTATCACCTTCATTAATTTAAATTAGTTTATAGTATCTTAATTAAGTATTTCACTTAATTAACTAAATTATGGGTGTTAATTATTTAATGGTTACTTAAAATGATCAAATCTTAATTAGAGTAGAAGTGTCTATGTCACCATTCTACTAACTTGTTATTAGCTAAATTTTCTTTCCTTTCAATTAACCCCATCTTAATTTAATTTTTTCATTATTCTATATTATCTCATTTCACTATCTCTTAGTGGATTAATTCTCTAATTAATCTCCTTTATTTTATTATCTAATTTTAATTCTCTCTTTCTTCCTAAAACCCTTTATTAAAACAATTAAGCCTATTTAATCCTTTTAACCTCTATTTTAAACATTCTTTATAAATAAAATGAATTTAAATCTAATCTCACTATTATAAATTAAAAGTACACATGGACTTCAAACACAAATGCAAATATTTTAAGCTCGATAACATATTACTTTACTAGAATTCTTCTCATATCTCTTTTGCATAATTATTTGGAGTACAATTATCGGGATGTTACACTCACCCCTTTCAAATGTGGCGTTTCCAGAATTTACAAGATTTGAATAAAGGTGTATGCTTCTACGGTGAATGAAGTAAAAGTAGAATTGGTTGCATTGGAAGATCATGCTTTAATTTAGTAGCATTTAGAAATAATCTATTTGATGTATTATTATGAATCATGTATATAATTTATTGTTTAAAATTAGTAGTTGATAAAGATTGTTATGCATGAGTACTTTAGTAGGTGTTTTAAATGTGTCACTTAGAGAAACGTATTTATATTTATAATTGGATAAATTAGTAAATTATTTAAGTCAAAGAAAAGAAATATTGATAAAAGAAATAAATCTATGCAAATTATAAGTCATGTAAGTAAAATTAGTCGTGAAATTCAATTGAGAATAAAATCATGTAATTTTAGCATACAAGTAATCAATTAGACATATACTTAATTACTTTTATTTATTATATTTGAAAGTAAGGTAAGTAAAGATATTTAAGGTTTTAATTGATTCACTTTTGATCACTAACTAAAATTTTAGTATTAGTACGTGACGTTATTCCACTTAAGTAAGGTGTTACACTTGCCCCAGTGTGGATTCCTTAATTTTCATTTGATTGATCCTCACTCGTCAGTTGGACATGATAGCCACCAATCTTTCTTTACATGTGACCCTTCAAGACTTTATTTTTGTCGAGCATCAATGAAATTTGCCCCAGTGTTTGTTAGCTAAGTTGAAGAAAAAGGCCCCAATGGCCCCAATTCATGCCAACTTGAGCCGCAAAAATTTGCCCCAGTTTATACTAGATTGAGCTGCATAAGAATTGAATTAACTTTTGCTTGGATTGCCCGTGTTTTTTTAGCCTATTCAACCACTTTCTCTTTTTATTTTTTTTTCTATCTATTCTTTTTTTTTTTTTACACAGAGAAAGGAATTGAAAATTTGGAAGAATACAAACCTTTTGTTTCAAAATTAAAGTTTATGAAAATTTGAGCAATTCTTCACTAATCTGAATGGACTTTGTAAGGCTTTTAATGTGACAAAGGACTAAGGATCCTTAACTTTTTCACACGATGATATGTTCTCCCAACTACCTTTGCATTTTCAAGAACCATAGTCAGCGACACATTTCTTCACTTTTTTTTCACTTTAATCATTCCCTTTCTCTATGACCTCTTTTTCTTCTTTTCATATTTTCTTTCTTTTTTTTCTTTTTTTTTCTCTTTTTTTTTCTGTCGGCCATACAAACTACATAACAAACAATAATCAACTTTACCAACTAATGTTAGGTATAGTGATAAATGAGTTACACTCTCAAGAAAAAGACCAAAGTTTAAATCCTGGAGAAAGCACTTGTTGGGAGAACCTTCTAGTCGTGACAGTGCCTGAGAAGTTAGTCTCATAACAATGTCTATGGAAATACCTTGGTCAAGAACTAAAAAACAATAATCGACTTTTATTATGTGCTAGCCCTTATTGTATGGGTAATCCTTGTTCAGGGTTCTTTGAAAAAAAAAAACTTTAAGCTCAAAAGCAATAACAATGGATAATGATGATGATTTTTTGTAAAGGATAAAGAAAGATGGCCAATCCTCGTTCAAGTTGTGATTGCTTGTTTTCAAAATTTTAATTCTAAGACAATCAATAGTTAGCACATATCAAGTTTTGCTTCCCTCACTTTCGGAATTATTATTCATTCGCTCCTTTTTGTCTTATTTTCTCTTTCACTGTTTTCATTTTTTTCTTCTTCTTTTTCTTTTTCTTTTTCTTTTCTAAATAACAAAATCACTAGCCTAGACTCCACGAGAGAAATCTATCTTCCTAATCTTTTAGGTATCTTCATTGAATTCACAAAGGGTCCGGACAAAATATTGTATCCACGCTTTTCAAATTTGTCATATGTATAGACTTTATATTGATAGTAGTTTTAAACCATTGATGAATATTGATACGAATATATGTTATATATACAGTAAAAAAGATGAAGTCTGTTAAACTTGAGTTTTCGAATGTCTACTACAAGAAAATTTAAAATTTGTGATCACCAAATTGGCCACAAAAAATAAAAAAATCAGTCACAAATCTATTTTCTGACCGATTCGTGATCGATTTTCAAGCGGTTGTGTTTCTGAAGGTTGAAAATTTATTCCTAACTCATTTAATCGGTCAGAAATTTTTGTGACCGTTTGTGTGACCGATATTTTTTCAATAAATCAATTACAAAAAAGACTAAAAAGATTTGGTTGTTTTTTTTTATTTTATAACTGAATAAGGTGGTGACATATTCGGTAAAGTATATTTATGAACAATTAATCGATTAGAATGTGTCTTTTTTTATTTTTTTAAAAACAAAAATTCGATCACACAAACGATCAGAAAAAATATTATTACATGTATCTGTGACCAATATTTTAGGTTGTAAAATTAGTCACAAAAATATTTACACATATTTGTGACTAATCTTTCGGTCAAAAATTAAAAATAAATAAAATAAAATTAGTCACAAAACTCTTTTAAAACCCTCCATCCACTTTTGAATATATATAGCACTTTTACTTGCTAATTTCAACCTTGTTAAGAAACTTAATTTTTTCAATGAACCAAAATATAACAATCTCATAATAAGCATTTAGAAACACGAAATCAATTTCATTGTCAATATATCCAACACTATCTTTTGGTATATCTAAAATCAAAACCAAAAACTATAGTAGACTAAAAACGAGTAAAGTCAACAATATCCAACACTATCTAGCCTTTACATTACATGTCCAACACCTAATAAAAATCTAACATAAATCATCTAAATCACTATCATAACCACCACCATCATCACCGTCACGACAGTGGGAGCTAGAAATAAGATGTGAAGTAGAAGTCATGCTGTCAAACTTACGAAATAACTCTTGTATCATTGCTTTATTATGATTGACTTTCTCCTTAAGTTCTTCTTTCTCATGCCGCTCTTTGTCAACTCGGACTCGCAATTCATTTCGCTCAGCTTGTATTTGATGTTGTTCAACTTGCCATTCACGCCACTCTCTATCAAGTTAAGCTTTCCATTCGAATGTCATGGCAGCAACCGAAGACCTCAACTGCTCCTGAAATTCTGGAGACTAAACCCGTGACCTGGTTTGCGTGGAAGAGGCAGAGGAATGATCAGAACTACGATGAACTCCAATCCGATTCCATAAATTTGTCCCTTCTTCTTTGCTGCAACATTTTGAATCCATAAATCTAATTCTAATTCTAATCCAAGTAGAATTAAATAGAGCAAAGGTGCTGCGATACCTAGAAGAGATTTGTGTGCTCAAGTTGAATGCCGCAATAAGTGATGTAGGAAACGGTCTGGTCCGAATCAATGAGTGGGTGGAACTTGAAAGAGATAAATGCAGTTGGGGCATCGAATCAATGGGCAAAACACAACTAGGGCTTTGAAGCAATGAGAAAAACGGACCAGAATAGAGCAAACCGTGCAATGAAGCCTTCTTGACGGCGTTCTCCTCACGCTCAGGCGACGACCAAAGCGTGCGATGGCTCAAGCGACGACCAAACCGTGCAAAAGCAACCTTGAAAGCTTGAGCAATTTCTGGTTGTGGAAGCTCACATCACAGCGCGGAAGGGAGATCAGGGAGAGAGCAGCTTGAGCAATATTTTGGTTGGGGCAAGGCGATCGAGATAGAAGGAAAGGGAGATAGAAGCAGAATGGGGAATTTTGGTTTGGTGGTTTGGGGTGATACTATGTCGTTTCAATAAAAAAAAGTTTCAATCATTTAAAATTAACTTTTCTAACAGAATTATCAATCACAATTATAGAATTATCTATGTGAAAAAAAATTCTGACCAAAATAAAACGGTCATAAATTAATAAAAATTTAAAATTCAATTTTTCTAACCAAAATTTCAATCACAAATTAATCATATTATTATTTTAATTTTTTCATTTAGAAAAAATATATGTGACCAAAATAAAACAGTCAAAAATTAATAAAAGTTTAAAGTTTAAATTTTCTAACCAAAATAAAACAGTCACAAATATTAAAAATTAATAAAATAAAATAAAAAATCATTTGTAACTGAAAAGTCAATTACAAACTTGTTTCCCTCCTTATGGTGCCAAAATTTTTGACTGATTTTATGACCGATTTTTAATCCGTCACTGACATATATATTTTATCCATTTCGGTCACACAAATGATCACAAATTGTAACTAATATTTTCGGTCAAAATTCCAATCACAAATCCTAAATTTTCTTATAGTGATCAAAGGTTGTTTTCTTGAAATAAGTTTATTTTCATAAGTTTGATATTATTTATGTTCATAAGAAAATTTATTCTGACTCTATATCTAACAGCAGTGAATGTTAGCCTAGTGCACCTTGTATAATCAAATTAGATTGTAACTACTTAGGGATATTAGCCAAGTGTGTCACGCGAGTTAGATATCATTTAACCAAGGTGCTCATTAGTTCAAGCTTTAAGCTTGTCAAATCTAGTTCAAGTCTTGAGCTTGTTAGACAGTTAGTTTATCCGCAAGTTATATACGCGCAGTCAGTTTAATCCTTGTGCTTGTCCGATTCAATTCAAACAATGTGCTTATCAGATGGTTAGTTTATCTGTAAACTGAGTACTCGGTTAGTTTTGGTTTTACCTAATGAATTCTCTCATACAATTTATGTTTTTTAACAGGTTACTTCAAATTTTAGTATATTAAAAATTATGATTTATTGATAGTGGTTTATTAAATCTTTTAGTCAGAAGTTATTATGATTACATCTTTAGATATTTTATTTCATAATATATTATTTTTAAGATATTTTATTATTTATTAGTTTTTAACTAATTCTCTTTATATGTACACTTTTTAGTAAATATTAATTTATTTTATAAAAAAATTCCTGTCTTCGCATATCTCATTTCTAATGTAATAGATATTAACTACTAATTGAATTGTAAACTCACCAAAATTGTAATTATATATTTTTCAAATACAAGTAACAAGATTATTTCTAATTTTACTCCTCTAATTTGATTGAGGTCATCTTCGATTGTTTTGGTGAGCCCAGTACATTGTTTGTGTGAACAAGTTTGAAATTTTATTTTGTTTATGATTTGGATTTGAAAGCAATATAGGCAAATATTATTAGATGTGCTCTATTATTTCTATAAGTTGAATCTATATCAATATTAATTATGTTAAATTAAAGATTGAATTTATAATAATTTATTTTTTAGTGAATTTGCTGATGATTAAAATTTACTTCTTTGATATTTTATAAGTTTGAATTTATACAGTATAAGTTATTTGGAATAAAGTATTTCAAAGGCCCTATAGTCGCTATTCTGATTTGTTTGTTTGAATTTACAAGTTTGAGACTTATATGATTTGTGTAAGCCTATATTAAGTCTTTATCATATGCCAGTCATGGACTGCAATTCGAATCATAACATTATATATAGTTGTGCTTTGTAATCAAGTTACTTTAATATTATTGTCTTGAGAAATTTGAAATTCAGGTTCAATTCTTTATATACAGTATCTATTTTTTTTAAACAAAAAAAGCATCTACTTTTAGAAAGCAGATGATACATTGTAAATTGAATACATTTTTCAGAGTTGAAATATTAATTATGAATTAACAATACAAATTAAAAAAATTTGGCATGCAATCATTCAAATGTAATGCATATTTTTAAATTAATTTGTGATAATAATAATTTAATAAACAAATTTGGCTTTTTTAAAGTATTAATGTCAACCGGACTGCATGGAGATGGAGATACTCCTCTCTGTTGCAAGTATCTATTTATAATCTCTATGAGAAGACAGGTATTTGTAAATATTTGTAAGTATATAATAATTTAAAATAATTTTAAAAATCACAAATTTAAAAATATTAATGGATAAAATTTAACATCATATATCACAATTTTATTTAACAATTTAAAATACTTACAAAATTAAAATAATACCTCACAAATAACATATTATATTTAGTAATAATTAATCCACATAAATTATTATTATTTAAATGATATAATTTTTTTAAAATATTTTTTATTGTTATGAACTCATTCCTTAGAATAAAATTATTATAACATAATAAGAAAATATAAAATCTCATTTCATCTTAAAGAAAAAGAGAAAATCATAATATATGTAAAATGTTAAAAGAAAAAAAGTTGCAAGTATCGCAGTTACCTACAAGGTGGGTAATATGATCATTGCACTTGTCTCTATTTATTAAACTGATACCCGTTTTCTCCCTAGTTATGGGTAATTCTTTTGTCATCTCTACTTTAAAATGAAAAGCTTATTTTAAAGAATAAAGTTATAACCATTAGTTAAAAAATCAACAATTTTTGTATAAAAAAAATCAATAGTTTAGAAATAAAATACAAGCATATTAATAATAAATTATAAATTTATTAAAATTCTTTTACTTGACTTTCTCATCAAGGAGCATCCACTTACACTTTATTTTCAAAAGTGTACCCGTATACTGTTTACTTTAAAGGATTTAAATTCTTTATAAATATGTGACAAAAATCTTATTTTGTTTTCTCACTAATGCTTTTGTTATCAATTTAGTTTTTCACATATTAATTTTTGCAATATAGTTCAATTTAATTTTTCTGTTTACCAATTGTTATTGAAATAGATGCAAATTGTATATAGCACTGTTAAAGTCTTGTATGGCATTATAATCAGCATTCATATATCACAAATTTAGTATTTATCAATAAAATACTATGTTTTAGTTGTTTGCTTGACTAATACAAAATATCTCTTTCACCAAAATTTATCTTTTTCTTTTTTTGCAGTCACCAAAATTTATCTTTTAAATCAAGTCAAATGAATTGATGATAAATGAATGCTGACAACGAATGCAACATAAGAATATAATAGTGTCATGTAAGATTTTTTATTAATCTCACTAACGATTGATAAATAAAAAGATTAAATTAAAATTAATTTTAATTAGTGAATGACTAAATTATAAAAATTAATTTATAAAAAATTAAATAAAAAACAAAAACACTAATGATGAACCAAATCGAGTTTTTGTCTAAACATATTCCCTACTCATTCATCAATCCCGTGCAGATAATTATTCTTTACCTCGTTCCCCTGAATGTTCCGCATAGGCTATGTGCCACTGTGCCATCTCTCATTTCTCGTTTTATCCGCAAAATTTGACTTGCGGCTGACGTGGCTTTACCCCAATGGCTATATACTGGGAGCGTAACTTGGACTTTATCCAAAACAACAAGAGGTTAACACCCTTAAATTAGTATCCCAAGATATTTAAAGACAATATTCATTATTACTTTTTTAAACCATAGTAATAAATTATTATTACGATTCTTTGCATTTAAATTTCATAGCAACATGCGGAGATGAAAAAAATAATTATGATTTGTTATTAATGTAATTTTTTTACATTATTTTTTTAATAGTAACAATATTAAAACTTAAACTTATCATCTTTTATAAATTAAATTTTTTATTGTTAGCTCACTTTTAAATTTTTTAATAATTTTTTCTTTTATATATACATATTATTATATGAGTAATGTCGTATAATTAAAAATTTAAAAATTCAATTATTTAAAAATTATTTTTATTCTTTTAAAATTCATTTACGATATATGAATAATTATTGAATTAAATAAGATAATATAATTATTTATTTATTTAAAAATTAATAAAATACAGAAAATTTTATTAAATTTTTATGTTACTGTGCAGAATGATTTTATCTTTCACAAACATGGAAACAAACAAACACTGTATAGCACTTCAATTCATTTTGGAAAACATTATGTCGACTGCCTAGTATTTTTTATTATATTTAATAAATCAAAATTAAATTTAAAAAATATGAAATTGGTTTTGAATAATAGTAAAAAGAAATAGGGATGAGAGAAATACGTCAGTAGAGTCCAGTACATACATACAAAGAACACGGACAACTTTATTTGACTCTTCCGTGTGTGCAACAGTCCCTCAGAGCTGAAAGAACCCAGCAGCCAAAAAGATTGAAGCAGTGCAGAAGAAAGATAAAGGTGATGACTTCATTATTTCATATACGCTCAGAAATCATGACACCCCTTTATAAATTTGAATCATCTTCTGCTGCCTGAGCTATAATTCTCATTTTTGATACTGATATCAATTTTCTTTTTTCAATTTGGTCGGATGAGGAAAATACAAAGCAAATTTTTTTTGTCTAACTTGGCTTTTTGGTTTATTCTTTAATTTATCTCTCTTCACGTTCTATCATCTGTCAGATATTAATGGGTACTGCAGATTCTAGTGGCTTGCAACTTGGGTTGTGGCCTTTTCAATCCCAGCTGTACTATTTGTAGCAAAGCAGTGGTTGGATGGGACCAATTGACCAATCCTGCGCCTATTTCTGGTTTTTCAGGATACCCATCAATGTCATTTATGATTTGTAAGTTCTACCCTGTAAATTTGCACCCAATGTAAGGGTTTTTTTTGTTAAACCTGAGTTTTTCCTGTTTGGATATTTTTTTATTTTTCTACATTAGGTTGATGATTAATTTTATTTTAGTATTTCTAATTATGCTGAAATTAATTTAAAATGAAATGTTTTGAAATATTTACGATTTGGTAAGTAAAAGCCTTTTACAGTCACACTCAGAATTAGGTTTTACTTGACTGTGAATGCTATCTGTTAGGTGTCTTGAAAGACATTTTTTATGACGGTTGGTTAAAGTGTCAGAAGCTTGACAGTGCCTGTAACTTTTGCATCCTGTGTCTTCAAGATGAGATTAGTTGCTAATCACTTTGAGCTCTGATAATATCATATTCGTCCACCTAGTTAATGGAATTTACAGTTGACTATTTCATTGGATTTTACAAAGTTTGGGTTTTCTTGACTTGGATGTTATATCAAACTGCTGAGATTGGGGATATTTGTTGTGTTTTGTATTTAAGTGAAGGATGGTTTTAATGCCACTTTCGTCAACCCATTTGTTAATTGCTATATTATTCTTACAACCTCTTTCTTTTCTGAAACTTCAACCTTAGAAGTCATAGTGGTGGTGAGGCCTTGATGCCTAGTTTCTTTTTACTGGCCTTCTGGGTTAAAGGCTTTCAACTTTGGTGATGAATTACTGTCCGTTATGTGGCAAGAACAGAAAACAAAATATGATGCTGAATGTGTCAGTGAAAATGAGCTTTACAACAGTAATAGTCATGGTGGAAAGCTATATTTCTGTGGGCCTGTGCTGTTAAAACTGTTCTTATCAGTAGGGCTATGGTAAATTGGATTTTGTTTTTTATTGGATGGGATATAGCAATTTGAATGCTGCTGTTATCCATTATAGTCTTCTGGGCTTTTCTTCTTTGTTTGTTTCTGAAAGGTCTCTTTCGTTTATCAGAAATTCAGAGCCCTAATTACCATCTCATTGACTAACGTTCACATTACTTTCTATATTTTTACTTCCCTTAAAATGTCATATATTGCATATATGATTTTATGGTTGTCAGATATTTCTCATGTTCTAGCTTAACTTTACTGCCTTTTCATTCATCAATAGGTCAGCAATTCACAAGAGACCAGTTGTTTGAATTCTGAAGGAAATCGCCATTGAAATTTCACATACCCTCGGGGAGTTTGGTATTTCATTGGTATTGAACTCTGTTCAGCTTCCTGGCCTTTTCTGTGTCTGTTGGTTCTACTTCACAGTGGACCTTGTAGTCCAACATATCTGCTCCCATAATTTAGCATACCATCAAAGTTGATATTAGTGGTAGTCACCATAGAAATAATATAGATCTATTATTCCCATAGAACAAACTAGATAGCTTGTGGCATTTAAGATGGTTTTAACCTAGATTGTTGAGCAGTCAACTTGAAACCTTTCCTCACCTTGTAATAAAGTTCTGTAGTTGGTTCAAGCAAGACTAGATGACTGTGGATGAAGTGGGTAGTAGCTCTGAGTGGAGCAGAGAACAGGATAAAGCATTTGAAAATGCCTTGGCAACTCATCCGGAGGATGCTTCAGATCGATGGGAGAAGATTGCGGCTGATGTACCAGGGAAAACTATGGAGGAGGTTAAACATCATTATGAGCTCTTGGTTGATGATGTTAACCAGATCGAATCTGGTTGTGTGCCTCTACCGACTTATAATTCTTCTTCAGAGGGCTCAACAAGCCATGCTAGTGATGAAGGAGCTGGCAAGAAGGGTGGCCATCTTGGGCATTATAACAGTGAGTCCAATCATGGAACTAAGGCTTCAAGATCGGATCAGGAACGGCGAAAGGGTATTGCTTGGACAGAGGATGAACACAGGCAAGTTCACCATAGCTTACATATTTTGAAAAACCTCTCTATGCTAGTATATGGCTATAATAAATCCCATGAGGTAGGTTACTTACTTTTAATTCCCTATTATGTTATGCTTAACTATATGCTTTTGAGGTTAGTTGTATCTGATTGTGGACTCTATATCCTAAGCAATCTGAATATCATGGTATACTCATGCAGTCAGCAGTCATTGGTTGCTTATGTACCTTAACAAATTATTTCTGATGATCTTTGTGGTTTAATTCACCCTAAATCTTAATTCTTTTGACATTTATCTGTAGTAAGTTAGTAACTAATAACTATCTTGCAAGATTCTTTTACCAAACCATGGCATGCCATCTGCTGCTCCTTAACAAGTTTACAGCATTGCATTGTGGTTTTAGGTGAGGACGAAGTGGGAAAAACAGAGGGGGAGAGAGAGGAATCTCAATGTTGAACTAAGTTTTAATTGAGTTCTGCTGGTTCCATCTAAATAGGAATTGTGATTATTAACTGTTACTATAGTAATTTCTTCTTATGTGATCTCATGTGGTCCCATATGTTTCCATATGGTCTAAACGTATCAAAACACTACTTTGACTGGTCATTTGCCAGACTTGTATCTAAGTAACCAGTTAGAGTGAATATGCCTATTAAATGTGTCTGTTGTGTTCATCAAAGTAGACTGTGTTAAAGTTAATATCCAGGGTAATAAAATATATGAAAATGTGAAAGATGAAATCCATTCCAGAGAGGGAGGGATGGGGAGGGAGAGAAGTGGGGGAGCTTAAGGGTGGATAACAGCAATTTTATGATTTTAACATGGCAGTACTCAACCCCAGTAATAGTATACATGCTGAGGTCTTCTTAGAATTTCTGTTTCAAACAATATATAGTTCTTTTCTTTGCAAAGTTCTCCTTTATTTTTATGTGTAGTTTGGTATTAGTATTTATAATAATAGTATGATCATATGTCTTTCCCCTATAAATTTAATTCGTGCTTAGATGAAGGAACTAAGAAAGTAGTAGCCTTGTTTATAATTAGTCAAATTGATCAGGGACTATTGAACTTTTTAGAGTTATTACCACTATGCTACTGATGTTGCACATAAATAATTATTGAGTTCAGTGGAAATGGGATTTGTATCATAATTTTAAAGATAAAATGAATCATATTATTGTAAAGTGAGAAAGAGAGGGGGGCAGGGAGGAGGGAACTAGTTATAATATAACTTTTCAGAAGCATGATACATCATTGTATGTCTAAAGCCATGCATTATCTGTAGTTAATGCTTTCTGTGGCTCCTGTATTGGGTACACTTTATGAGTTTTCCCTAGTTCTAGATCTCTTTCCTTTGCCCTTTATTGTCCCCTTCTCTGTCTCTCTCTCTCCCTGCATTTAGAGAAAGCTTAGATTTTGGTTTGTGAAAGATACAAGATTTCTCAACTCGGCCCTTACACTTCTAATTGCTCGATTGAACTGTCTTCCATTCGAATTTGTTTCAGTTTAGGATCTCCGTATGTTTTAAACACTTAAAGTTTAACATTATGGAGGGACCAAATTGAAACAAATTGAAAAATATATATCAGGGTTCAATCTAGAAGATTAGAAGTGGAGGGACCCAATTGAGAGACGTAATATCTTTCAGGGACAAAAATATTACTTCCTGTTTCTATAATTTCTTCTATTCTGCCTTCACGGCTATAACTACAGTGAGTACAAAACAAGGAGATAGAGAGGAAAGTATTTAAATAAGGGAGGATCCCTGAGAAGTTGAGAGCTTCCAACCAGGTTTTTCTTTTTTCTTTTCTATTTTAGCAGTTTTCTCTACAAAGATACAGAACCTAAACTGTCTTTAAATGAGAGAAGTATACTTAATTTGCCCTTCATTTGCAACATCTTTGAAGACGTGACATCTATGAAAGTGCAAAGTTATGACTTATGATAGGAATTTTGACCATCTTCCTTGAAAGTAGTTCTCTTCCACTGCACTGATTTATGTTATTTGATTCTTATTTCCTGCTTGATATAGTGCTGTCCTTCAATTCTTTTCTGTACTTATCCTCAGTGTGGATGACATAAGTCATCTGTTTGGGTTATATCATGGTTTTAACTTCCAGTTGCGGTCGCGGTTGTGGTTACGCTGCGATTCTAAAAATTGCGGATAATTGTGGAAAAATGCGGTTGATGAGACCGCAATTGCAATCACGTTGCGGTTGCGGAAGCTCCCGCAACAGCAATATGATAAAACTGGGCCAGAATCAACAAGAAAATGACCCAAAAGAACGTATCTTTATTCTTCCTCTACTGTTCTGCTATCAGAGATAACAGAGCAGAGGGGCTGTAAGAAAGATTACAGAACAGATTGCTAACAGTGATCTTCAGGACTTCCGAGAGGTCCTGTCTCTCCCAATTCCTATTCCTTTTCCAATTCCTTTCCTCCACCCAACCTGTCTCTACTCTTCCTATTTATACATAACTGAAAGTCAAAGACCTGAAACTGACCATTCCATTCACCAATTCAGTCCTATTCTGTTTAAACTTCCTATTGCTTTCTATTTCTTCTAACATAGAGGTGTCTATCAAAATACTCCCCCCCAAACTTTCACCTGTTCCTCAAGGTGAAGGTGCAAGTAAGAAAAAACTGAAGTAGCTGAATAAACTCCCACCAGGGTTCCATTGTTTGAGACATAGGAAACCTTCTTTTGAATTGCTAACTACCGTAGGAAGTGATGAGTTGATGATTGCTGCAGTCAAGCATCCAAAAACCATGTGCACTCCAGTAAGAGACAAGAAGTTGTTGAAGTCATATGGTTCCATGTTGGAGTTAACAACTGCTGTCCTTAAACCTTTGCTGTCTGCAAGACTCTCAAATTCTAACTGTTGACTATGGCCTTTCATTAAATTCAACTCCCAAGTCATATAGAAGAGTGTTACTCTATGCTGAGAGTTACAATCCACGGTTGCCTGCTGTATCACTTTGTGAATCTGTCTTGAATGAAGTGGATTGTAATACACTGCCGGTGTCATTTTCTTGTTGATTCTGGTCCAGTTTTATCACAATATTGCGGCTGCAATTGCAGTTGCGGACCACAATTTATAAGCACAACTAATTGATATAACCCAATTGGTTGTGCTTATAACAGAGTTTAGTTTTGATCCTAGCTTAAAGAAATTACCGTCTCGATCTTACTGTGGAAGAGGCAAGTCAAAAAAATCTCACGTGTTACATGATCTCCAAAAGTTTAAGTGCTCTTGTTGAAGTATCTTCTTAACAATCTTGGTGTATATTAATCTTACAGTCCTATCTACATCTGATTAACTTAATTCCAGCATCTGAGGATATGGGATCTTAGAACTGTAAAATGGTTAACACTTATATCCTTGGTTTGTCAAACCATAAATGTGAATGGTATCCTGCATCAGTAGATGCAATGAGAAGTTGGAGGTTAGGTTTCTGTTAGGGGAGGGGGAAAGATAGCTTCAAACTCTATAGTTTTGCTATAGCTTTGTAAATGTATTAAGTTGAGATCTTCCTTATTTATGATTTAGTTAATGCTGCATTGGAGCAATTATAGCACCTCTTCATGATAAGTGATGTTTGTGTATCTTTAGTTTACACCTGTGATGATAGTTTTGAGATGTGTATGAGAAAGAATAAACTGACTGTGAGAGGAAACGTTTGGTCAGTAAATCCTTAAATAAATTGTTTGGAGTTGTTGTAACAAAAAAAAATGTTGGGAGTTGTGGACTTCTCTGAAATGGAATACTGTCTATTGCCTGAGCCAATAAATTTATAACAGAAAAGTTGTATGGCCTACCTATATGGTGACTTCTTCAGTTGCTAACTTTCCATCTGTTACATGATGCAAGTCCTAGTAATTGAATGGGAATATGAGCAATGAAAAAGCTAGTGGCTTAAACTGTAACACCATACTGGATACTCTTTATTTTGGTCCCAATTTTAATCGAATGTTCTCTAATTCCCCATTAGTAATTGATAAACTAAGATGAACGGGTACTCCTCTTTCTATGGCTTCCGTACCCGGTACTTATTTGGTATAGGGTACGCATTGGGTACATGGGTACATACTAGATACTCTTGGATACTTTTCCTAGAAATTTGCCATCTAGTACATTTGGGTACAGCTTGTTTACGCATTGCAATGAATTGACATGACTCAAATATAAGTCGGTCCATACAAAATGCAATGTTTTGCTGCTATTTTTGTTTATTTTGCTACTAAATGAAACACATTGCTACTTCACCCTGTCAAATGTGAAGGCCTACTTCAGCGGCAGTGTCCTCTTTAGGTATCTTTTACTTACTTGATGTATTTTATGTTGTTTTGATGAAAACTTTTAAGCTAAAATGTTATGAAATGATATTTATCTTTAAATTTAATTGCTTGATTGTTTATATTTTTTTCTAATTTTGTTACAGTATATCATCTCGCACCATACCATAGTTTTTAAAAATGTAGTACCTCATACCTGCAACTGTACTCGTATGCTTATGGGTATCTGTATCCATGCAACCTAGGTGATAAGTGTTCTGTTCTCTGGGTTTACATTTTGTTTGATTGAAGGGATTGATGTAATGCTAGTGAGACTGATATTTGTTTAAATGCTGCATTACTTTCTAGGCCTGGGAATGTAATTCTTCCATGCTTGATGGCCATGGGGCTCTTTTGGACTTATGAGAAACAAGATAATAAGTCATGTTTTTTGGGGGGGGGGGGTCCCTTTATAGGATGAGGAGTTCTTCCTCAATAATTTATATGGCTGACTATTTTAAGTTGTACTTGTCATGGGTCTCTTTTGGGAATTATTTGATCCTAATTTCAGATTTTTTTTTATCAGCAACACTCTGTATATATAATTGGTAGATACTCGTTCTGCTACATTTTCTTTTCATTCTCATATTAGTAAATTTTGTATTCCTATCAAACACTCTGAATTTTTTATTCTGTTAAAGAAAAAAAATAGGATTGGACCACATACCACCAGCACATCTTCTCAAATCAAGAATTTGAGATTAATCATCACATTGTTGTGACCCAATTAGATACTTTATTATTAGCTTTTTTGATTTCCTTTAGGCTATAGGGGATCACAAGTAATATGAGTTTCCTAATGTACAATTTCTTAAATGCAAGAATGTAAAACCATGTCCTGTTTAGCCAAAATTGGAGATTGAGTTTGGTTTGGGTAGAATGCTTTGCCAATGAATGGTCATCTTCTAGTCTTCAACATCATAGTTGTCAAATCGTGAATCGTATCGAGAATCGTTTGTTCAATTTTTGAATCGTGAATCGTAACGTATCGTACGATTCAAACACATCGATAAAAAAACTTAAATATACATTATTCCACATCTAAAACATGAACAAAATACTTAGAAGTCTCAAATAAATACTTAAATGCACATCACTAAGGAAATAGTAAACTCCGATAATAGTATAATACCATAATGCCATCATAAGTCATAAGCAAGCCATAGGTAACATACTCCTTCCCTTTCTTCTTATCCTTAGGAACCATAGAGAGTGACTATGTGAACACTAAGAACCATAGCAAAAATAATGATTGTGTGAACACCCAAAAAGGCAAAACCAAAAAAACGAAACAAAGTGAGTTGAGTGATTGGTTTGCAATATGAATGAAAACTGGTTCTATATGTTCAATAACGAAAAAAGCAATTGAACTAAGTGCATTCAGTAATGTCCCTTCAATTCCTTTATTTAATAATTTAAGCCTCTATCTTTTTGAATTCTCTTAAGAGAATTGGTGATAGAAAAAAGCAAAAAAAAAAAAAACTGAATTGCAGAATTGTTTGAATCGTATCGTTGATACGGAATCGCATTGAATCGTGCATGTATCGCATGATTCAAAGTCATCTACGATTCACCACATAATACGAATCGCTAGCTTGCTGAATCGTGCGATTCGAATCGTGAATCGTGCAATTCTAACAACTATGTTCAGCATTCTTAGTCACTTTACTTCCACTTGTCCAGGAAATTACATGTCTGTCTGTTTAATTTCGGTACTGTTTCTGCACCTTGGTTGGAATAATTGCAAAATCTTGCTGGAGGATTTAAAGAGTGTCATGAGACCCATAATGTGACTACATTTCTGACTTGGAAAAAGTTTCAAGTTATGATAAGAGATTATATTTGAGAACAAAGGGGACTTATGGGGGTTGAAATTTTAGGGATTAGATGCAAAAGGGAAATGAGTGATAGAGAGGAGACACAAGAAAATATATTTCACTAATGAGAGTCTGAATAATTGTGTTACAAAACAATGATTGACACCTCTATCTTTATATTAAAACTATGATTATGAGAAAACAACTATACCTTGGGTTCACTACAAGTAATTACTAACTTAACCAAGAAGAAATTATGCTTTTGCTGCTGGTCCTTTATAGGGTTCAAATAAAGATGGTTGGTATTGGCATTGGAAAGAAATTTATAAGAATCTCATGTAGTTTTTTCACATTACAGAGATCACACTGGCTTTCTCATATCAGCATACAATCTATTGAGTGTAAAATTTTGGTCCTTGGTATTGGCTTCTTTTTTCTGTCAGGATGTTGTTTCAGTCTTATGTATAGAGGCCTGACCCTTTCCTACATCTGCATTCATGTTTGTGGATATCCCATACTTGTTTGTATTTGGGTTGTTTTCGTGTTGGAACTGAATATAATATAATATAATAAATATGTAATTCTTGGTTAAATATTGGGTACCTTACCATTGGTTTTGTCATGCTCATCTGCATCTACTTGTTTTTGGCTTATTTCTTTTTTGTTTTTTATCTTCTCTCTTTGGGAGCTGACTCTGCAGTAAGATATTATTTCTTTCTTTTTTTGTTTAAGTAAAATATTATTTCTTCTTCCCTTTAGAATTTATCTGAGGTGGGAAACACTCTGGATTGATAATGGAAACATGGTGCTCTTGTCATATGGTGAATCTGCGTGTATCATATCATATGCACCCATATGGTGCTTATTCCAAAGTAGAATGTGGTTCATGCTAAAAGAATCTTATCGAGGGGCAGGCTTATTAAAGATATTTTATATAATGGAATATTATAATATTCTGATTTTGGATATAGTTTAATTGCTTCATTTTTCAAATTTATGTTTCTTGGTGATAGAAGATGCAGGTTCCATGTTGTTGTTTCTTCTCTTCATCCCTTTCCTTTCTTTCTGATAGAGGCCAATGGTGTCGATTGATCCATGTTGCCAACCCCACCTAAAGGGATAAGGCTTGTTTGTTGTTGTTGTATAACTTCTTTCCTTTTACTTTTTGAAATCATGGATACAGCTTCTGACTAGGACTTGTACAATGAATTTTTTCACTTATATCAAGCCTTTTTTCTGTGACAATTTGTTTGGTTCTTTTAGTCTGTTAGGAAGCCTCCAGTTACTGCAGTGTACGATAGGAAGAGGAGAGTGGGATGTAGGGAATTAGGACTCCACGTGAATCACGCTGACAATGAGGGGGGGAAATAACCACCTGCTCACTTGGCAGGAGGGAGGAAAAGAAATAAGAGAGGGGGCGGGAACAAAGGGAAGGCAAGGAAGTAGTGAATAAGGAGGGAATTGGGTGGGAGAGACCAGGCACTCTCGAATTGCCTAGGCTATCTGTGTTTTCTTTCTGGATTTGGAGTTCTTTCTCAGTTGTATGCATTTTCAGACCCCATTGAGATTGATATCTCTCTGATATCAGTTCAGGAGAGGAGATACAATTTGTTTTGCTTTGCTTTGTGTCTCTGAACCAGTTTCTTATCTACTGGTATCAGAGCTCCCAATCTTGAGAGTTGTGGATGGTGAGTACTCACATGGAGGCCAAGTTGGAAACCATAGATAAGGGTTTTGAGAGATGGGTGGAATGCCAGGAAGCAAGGATGAAGGAGATGCAGGAGGAATTGCTATGCTCTGTCTGGGAATTACCTCGCGGTAATGTACACAGACAACCAAGGGAGGAACCGTAAGGTGAGGGAAGGAGGATCCAACAACATCAACCGCATTACCCAGGCAGAGGATCGATGGAGAAAGTTGGTGATTACAGTGTTTTTGGGTGATGATGCTTACGGTTGGATCAATAGTGTGGAGGGATACTTCTTCATGAATGCAATGATTGAAGGGGAGATGTTGCAGGCGGTGATAGTGGCCATAGAAGGACTTGCACTGAATTGGTTTCAGTGGTGGTAGGTGCGAACTCTAGATACTACTTGAGGGGCCTTCCAAGCTGCCGTGATTAAGTGTTTCCAGCCGGCATTGTCGCAGAACCCAACAAAAATAGGAAGAGGAGAGTGGGATGTAGGGAGTCAGGACTCTATGTGAGTCATGCTGACAATGAGGGGGGATATAACCACTTGCTCACATGGCAGGAAGGAGGAAAAGAAATAAGAGAGGGAGAGGGAACAGAGGGAAGGCAAGCAAGTAGTGAATAAGGAGGGAATTGGGTGGGAGGGACCAAGAACTCTCGAGTTGCCTGGTCTACCTGTGTTTTCTTTCTGGATTTGGAGTTCTTTCTCAGTTGTATGCATTTTCAGATATCTCTCTGATATCAGTTCAGGAGAGGAGATACAATTTGTTTTGCACTGTTTTGTGCATGTGTCTGAACCAGTTTCTTATAACAGTCAAAGTCATAGGATTGTGAATTCATAAGTCTTTCAGTATAAAGGGCTAGTATTGTAACAGATTTTGCAACATATTTCAGAAGCTAGAAATTCTATGCTTGTGGTTAGTGTAGTGCAACTGAAGATTAGGTGTGATGCTTAGACCTTATCTACTCAATTCCTATGTCAGTGAACACATATTTTCATCTCAAATCTCTGTTGTCCGGTTTATGTTTCATGACCCATTAACAAAGTACTGCTAGATGTCTTAAGTTATTGATTCTCAGAGTACCATTCATAGCCACAGTCCAGCATTGGAGTTTCTGTATAGCCTCTTTTACAACCCTAGAAAGCACCTATTCTGCAGTGAGGCTAGTATATTACAATGCCCCGTTTGGTTCAAGTTTTGAAGAAATATATCTAGGAATCATTTTTATATGGGAATGAAAGTATGGGAATGTTAAGCAAAAATCATTCCCAGAAATCATTTTTACATGATAATGCTTTTTGAAATCTTGTACCAAACATGGGAATTCAACTTCCCATTTAAGGATTTCCAGGAATGAAAAAATATTCTGTGAATCAAAGGCTTCTAAAAATATTCTGTGAATCAAAGGCCTCCTAAAGGTCTTTGATTCTTTGAGGCACGCGTTCATTATATTTTTGGTTAATTATGCTTATGGTCCTCGTGTTTGGCTAGTACAAGAATGTTGTGTTAATTATTTATATGATATTTTTACGCTTTACCCTTAAACCCCTTGTGGATTGTTTTGGATTTACCAAGAAATATAGCACGTTAAGTAGAACAGAATTTCCTTTGACCTCAACTAAGATCTGTAGACGTCATCTGGGTGCATATTCGAAGCCTTACATGCATTTAAGTTGCATTCGATGATGAAGATTTTGTTGTTTTTTCTTTTTAAAACAATTTTGTTATTGATTTAGTCCAAACATAGGAAGAGGTTGTATATATCTACAAAGCAATAATATGATATGATTCTTTACTGAAGTGATGTGCTAACATTACATTAGTGGTTGTTATAAACCTCTAATGAGTTTGATAGTTATCTTCATATTGGGGTTAGTTTGTTGAATATATGCTACTTGTCAAGAAGAGCACATGTGCCATTTTGATATTTGATCATCTTGGCAGCTGCTAAATTCCGAACATGATTTCAGCTCATCAGTGTGCTTTTATTGTGTAGCAAGAATATTTGATATTTGGCCCATATTTTGGCCTTTATTTAGTATTGTGTTCTTTAAGGGTCTTTCACATATAAAAATGATTGAACAAGGATTCCAGAGTTAAGATTTGTTCCTTAGATTCCTCTGATTGTTTTGGGGACAAACTATTTCACAGAAGTATCCATCCTTTTACTGGATTTGAGTATCAAGTTTTTCTAATTTATTGACTGTTTTGATCTAGGTTTTAAGTTTGGCAGGCACTACTATATAAGGAGAGGGATTAGTTGGATTTTATGAATGCCAAATGCTGAAGTTTTGGACTCATTTTTATTTTAAGTGTCGGGAGCTCAGCTAACTCACTTGTGCTATCATTCTTCTACTCATTAAATTGCTAATGAGATTGCACCACCTCTCCTGGAGAAAAAGAAGCAAGAGTTACTCTTTTCTTCTTCCTTTACATTTAACCATGCATTCTCTTTTTTTTTTTCTTTTTTGAAATTAAGATTCTGATGGATTTTTTTTCTTGTATTATAGCTGCATTGGCTCTCAAGAGTAATCTCATGTTCTACGCTTACCTATTCCAGACTTTTGTCAATCTATGCATAAAACTTTTCAATTTATAAAAACTAATTCGTAGAGATCTTTCTGATTTTCAGTTTGATGTTCAGCCCTGTTCAGTTACATATTAATTATTAGATGGTTCTAAGCTTTCAGAGAATTGAAAACATTGAAATACTGGATTCAGAGCTACCAAAGATCAATTTGATAAGTAGTTTGGTATATTCTAGCATTTGGACCTTAGAGTGATATAAAGGGATTACTCTGTTACATTAAACAATTTTTTTGCACAAACCTGGTACATTAAACATTACTTATCTCCTTCCTATTCTATTTAGGGGGATATGAACCTGTACAAAGATAATAAATCTGATTGCCAAAGTTCTAGCCGTCATATAAAACAATTAAGGAATGCTTGTAGTTGGGTAATTGAGTTTACTTTGAGAGGGGTACATGATTGTGATAACTGGTCTTGCCTCTTAGAGAGAATAACCTGGCAAATGAAAAGGAAAGAAAGAAGTATGTGAAGTTGAAGATACTGGATGTTGTAGGGGACTCATAAATTTTGATGGGAAATTTTGAGGCTAGAAATTAAGCCTGGAGTTTACATATTTAGGGTGAGGTTTTCTTCTGAAACCCAAAGCTGCAACTAGTGGTACCACTACCTATCATAATTGTGAAATTAAATTGCTAATTTTAATCTTTGTATAGGAATCAATACTATCTTGAATTCTCATGTAGAAGATACATCAATAACCTTATCGTTGCTGGAGTTATCTTCTGTTAGAAGTTATAAACTGAGGATCAGTGGTTGCTTCATTTTGCAGTTTTAGGGTTACTGATGTTCATTGAATGGTTTTTGTTTTTCTCCTGTATAGAGACCTGCTTCCATATGTCAAACTTACTCTTATCTAATTCTTTTTTGTTTTAAAAATTTCAAATTTGTTGAATAGGTTATTTCTTCTTGGCTTGGATAAGTATGGAAAAGGTGACTGGCGAAGCATATCAAGGAACTTTGTGGTGACAAGAACTCCTACACAAGTAGCTAGCCATGCCCAAAAATACTTCATTCGATTGAACTCGATGAACAAAGACAGAAGGCGATCCAGCATACATGATATCACCAGTGTCAGCAATGGAGACATTTCGGCAACTCAAGGACCAATTACCGGTCAAACGAATGGTTCTGCAGGAATTTCTACTGGCAAATCAGCCAAACAAGCCCCTCCAACCTCAACCGGGGTCCCAGGTGTAGGAATATATGCTGCTCCAACCATTGGGCAACCTATAGGAGGACCCCTTGTATCTGCAGTTGGCACACCAGTGAATCTTCCTGCCCCTGCACACATGGCATACGGTGTCCGAGCCCCGGTTCCCGGTGCAGTTGTTCCTGGTGCACCAATGAACATGGCTCCTATGACATACCCTATGCCACACACATCAGCTCACAGGTGAAGTGCTGTTTAGAGGCCTAATGTACAAAAAACAGCAGACTAGATGGCTTCTGCAGTTTATGTAATTCTTTTCATAGACAATTGCTTATATGCAAGCTCAAGTTTTATGCTTAATCAATCATTTCAAATAAGCCATACCTGGAAGCAATTGAATGTATCTGTATAGGCTGCCATAGATTATTTGACAGCCTTGACGTAGAACAGCATAAAAGTACGGTTGTTTTGTAGACATTTAAATTGCTAGTGTTAAAACCGTGCTGTAGAGGAAGTTTCTGTGGATATAAATTGTAAATTATTATTGTATTTTCTTTGTTTTTGTAGGAACTAAACTGCACATCTGTCTTACATTGGCATGAAATATTATAGCAAATTTCAGTGCAGTTAAAACATGTGTTTTTTTTTTTAATGTACCAAAAAAAGCTTAGCCATCAAAACGTTTCAATAATAAAAGTTTAAAATTGAGAATTCTTCCATGGATAATGGGTGTTATTGAGTGATTTTCATTTAATTTTCAACTGATTTTCGTTAATATTGGTTGTCTCATCTCTGCAAGGTAGGAGGCAACATTCCAAAAGGTTGGTAAAAGTTTTTGAGTGACTTTTATTTAATTTTCAACTGACTAAGTGATGGGTTTTTAACCCGTTGGACCCATTTTAGAAATTATTTTTCAAATTGGACAAAATCAAAAACTATTTATAAAGATGAGGCAGTTTTTCCTATGCTGACAAATTGTCTCATTTTCTTTTCTTTCTGTTCGGCATGTAGGTTACTGCATAGGTCCACGTCACGTGGCGCAACACGTGGACCTACTACACTCTAGAAGTGCCTGAAAAGGCTGTAGCGACAACATGTTACACTGCCTTGTCGCAGTGCAACAGGTATTATGCATACCGGGTCAACGTAATACCTAGCATTGACTAGGCTGCTGTATACGCACCACGTGACTATACAATATAAACCTTAATCAATATGTAAATTTAAAATTTGTTATACTGTGATATTCTAGTTAACCACCTTATTTTTTTTACAAATAACTCAATTATCAATTTTTGTTTTATTGTCCATTCATACATTAACTTCATTTGGGTAGTTTTCCATACTTAACTCACTTATATAATTTTTATACTTAGCAATTCAAATAATTAAATCAGAATTATTCATATTAGATATCTAATCTATCTCTAAAATTTTAAAATTTCTAAAATTTCTTGTCTCAATCCCTAAGATGTTAAACCTTATTCTCATATAATATTAGGTCATTTAACAATTAATTTGAGCTCTCATCGTAAGCAAATAAGTATATCATTCATCGGTCTTTCTAGAACATTTCTAAAACTAAGTCTAGCCATTTGTTTAATTGGTTAACCTACTTTTACACTTTCGATAATCATGAAATTTTACAGATATATTTACTCACATCTTACGCGTATCATATAAAATATTAATATTAAATTCAAAAGTTTGAGCATCCAAACTCTCATAAATTCAATCTATCATTAATAGCATATCAAATTTGTTTTAATTCGTAAATAAAACATTTACTAGATCATTTATTTAACTATACATAAATTCTAGACATGGAATATTGCATGACATTCCAAAATATCTTATTGCTCTAAACATGACTATTTGATGGTCAAAAAGAGCATAAAAACCGACTACATTTTAATATCAATTCATAATCTTTTGAGTAAATCTAACAAACTTTATGTAATATTAAACTAAACTAATAGTCGATTGTAACATTCATTTTCATAAAATATTTTTAAAGAGTAATTTTAATTTTTTTATTTAATGTGAATATTTTATTTAAAGTAAGCAAGATGATGTGACATTAAATTAGAAATAATTTAATAGTGTAAAAATTATTAAAAATAGAATTTATTAAGATGAAATTTTGTATTAAATTTTTAGAGTATTTTTATTTAAATTAAAAGAATAAATAAATAAAATATTTAAAAAAAGAATTGATATCAAAGTTAAAGTCTTGATAAGGATGAAGATAAAATAATTTTATATTTAAAATAAATTTAAAAAAAAAGAGTAAAAACGTAAAAGGTAACGTGTCTCATTAAGTACGGAGGACTTGATATTTTTCATTTAAAAAAAGGGATTGACATCAAAGTCAAAGTCTTGATAAGAATGAAAATAAGGTAATTTTATATTTAAAATAAATTAAAAAAAAGTAAAAACATAGAAGGTAACGTGTCTCATGAAGTAAGGAGGTGTTGATATTTTTTTAAAGTAATCATCGTTACTTGAATTTTTTTTTTAAAAAAAGACACTGTATAAGGAGAGGGGGAGTAACGGCATGGAGTTGAAGAAAGAGAAAAGAGAAGAGAAAAAGAAAGAAAATAGAAAAAAAAGAAAAAAAGAAGAAGAGAAAGAGAGAAGAATAAAGGAGAAAAAGAAAAGAGAATAGAAGGGAAAGAATAAGGAAGACGAAGCTCGCAACCAAATCACCATCTCACCAAGAAAAATGTGGGGAATGAACTTTTTCTTTTTACTTAACTTAAATCATAGCTCTTATATATGATTGAGTATATTTTTTTATATTGTTATAATCTTCAAAAATTAGTTTGTTTACGTGTAAGATTGAAAGGGTTTGGGTTGCTATTATAAAAACATGTTTTGAGATTCATGATTATATATAATTTGGTTTTGAAAATATCATGAATCTTGTTTAAAGTTATCATATTTTAAATGTTGATTCTTTTATGAGATTATATTTATTCAAAATTTAAAAATTAATTCCTTGACATACATGAATTTTGGATATTAAATTATTAATACCTTTGTTTGAAGATACTTTTGGGACTTTTATCACTATCTTTGCAAGGTAGGACTCTTTTATAATTGACTCACTATTGAGACTATGATGAAGACCCTTGTGCAGTGGACTCAATATCAGTACTATGATAAATCTATGAACTATAATGAGGACCCTTAAAAGAATTATGAATTATTTTAATAATTATAATTGGTCCCTTAATGAATTAACATTTGAAACTAATGATTATAAACTTTGGAAATTTTTCCTTGTGATGCTATTAGAAGTTTATTATGTAAAGGTTTGGGTATTTATTTCAAAAGAAGCTGAAGCCTTGTGTGTCTAGAATAATGAATTTCTTATGTGACATATTGGGTGATTTATATTTATCTATGTTTATGCATGTGCACTATGTTTAAAAGAAAGATTATATTTATTTATCTTTATGCATGTACACTATGTTTAAAGGAAAGATACTTAAAACGTATACCTAACGGCTATGAAAGCAAAAAGATATATGTAAGATCCTTTTATGTTACCTGCCTTGGTTAATGTGATAATGTCTTTTTTGTCGTCATGATGTTCAAAGTAATACCAGAGATAAGAAATTTCCTAAAGAGAAGGTCTTCAACCAAAAAGTATGAGACAAGCAAAATAGAAAATGAAAATAAAACCAAGAATTGATATATGACATGTAGAACATTTGCTTGATTGTGTTTGCATGTGAAGTTGCATTGAATGATTTATTCTACATTTTTTTATGCTATTATAATTTAGTTATGTTGTTGAGAATAGTTCTATTTTATCATATTTAGTAGCCATGTGATTTTCTGTGACTTTACATAACTGAAACTCATCATATGATTTGATAAATATTTCTTTAACTATTCATCTTGATACAAGAATTTTTAAATTTTCACTCTATTCATGGTGATTTCATATTAGCTCAGGTATTCATGAACTATAATTATCTAGATCCTAAGGTTGTGCTGGGGAATTGCAAGACATCACATTTTAAAGGATTGTGGGTTATATGATATTTAGTATTATCCTTTGTTATACTGTATCCCATCCCTTTTTGCTATTTTGTTGTAAACAGTTAAGTGAAGCCTAGTCTTATACATTTGACTTGTAACAAAAACTTGACATTGTTATGCATTACTTTTGATGCATAATATTAAATTATCGTTATCAAATTTGATTTTTTTTGTTATTGACATCAATTACTAGTAGTTTAATTAAGATAATAGTTTCATCCTTTGAGGGTGTTACATCAATCATAACCTTAAGTTCAAAAATCAAATAATCACTATGTAAACCAACTATTAATTTAAGATTAAATCAGAAACCACACGAATATTTAAGGTATTACCATGACATTCACTTGAAATCTTAGTATTAATATATTAGTATCTATTTACTCCTTATAACAGTATAAATCCCTAGGTAAATCTCCTTCACCCTTAAGCTAGTTTTGCAATAAAACCATGAATAATAAAGATTTGCTATTCGTCATTGATAATAATATTATCTTACCATTGAACTTAAAATTTTGATTGATCAAGCCTTAAATTTTTTCTCAACAATAATTCACATATTTCTAACAAAAGCCTAATGGAAGCTATATAAAATCATCCCAAAATTACAACGATTTCCAAACATTTTTAAAATGAATATAACATGTTCATTTAATGCTTATGCTTTTTCACACATGGTCAAGCAAGTCTATGTATCTAAGAACTTCTAGCAATCCTTGAGTTTTTGCATCCTGAGTGAGCAACACAATTCTATTTTATGTCACTTCCACTATTTTTTTGAACATTTTCCAAGAGGCAAAAATAGAGTAAACTCCTAAATTGATCCTCTAAAGATTGTGTCAACATCACTGTGGTCATCCAAAGAATGTCGACATCAATTTAGTTTTTGAATCATCAAAAGTGTCATCAAAATTATTCTTCTGTGTATGATAAGGAATAAATTGATATAATTTCTATGATTGAGGGACTAAATGGATATCTGATGATAATTTTTTTATAATTGAGGGTTTAAATTAATGTCAATTTTTTTTAGGACCAAAATGATGTCACATTCCATAATTTAAGGACTAAATTAATATCGACGTTCTTTGAAAGACCAATGTGATGTCGACATAATCTTTAAAAGACTAAATTGAGGGTTTAGTCGGCAAAAATATATCACCTCATAACATTGAAATTTCTGGAAGAGATTTTTTCTAAACATAACTTTAACATTTTGTATACCAAACTAATATTACTTAATTAATTACTCTTGTACCGAAAGAGAATTTCATATCCTCATTCTTGGGTATCCAAGGACAAAATGATAAGTTTATAGTTTTCAACTTTATTTATCCCAACAAAATTTAGAACCAAAACCACATTGTGATATTCTAAAAGCCAATTATCCTATTTATGAGCTTCTTACTGCATACAATGTATTAATAAAAAAATTTCCAACTCTTAACTGAAATATTTAACACTCCTTACTTAATAGATAATTTCATAACTAAGTTTCAAAGCAGTAGCATTCATATGAGAATAAAGTTTCAATTGTTGTCATTTTTATGTCAAAACCATAAATAACATTGATTGATTACTTAAACTATCTAAAACTGTAGTATTGATTTGACTCATCAATTAAACCCTCTCAAAATTAAGAATCTTTAATATTAGTGCAATTTTCATATCTAATCTTGAGATACTAAATTATACCTCAACTGACATTCAAATTCTTACATAATTATCTAATACTTAAATTAAACCAAACACTTGCAGCGTGTTCAGAATATTTCAAATTACTAAAATTTGAATTAACAACTCTTTCAAACTATAGCATAATTATACTCATGTTTGCCATAAACATTGTATCAAATCTATTACATTGACACCTAAAATGAGCTTCCAACAAAGTCATACTCAATATATTTCAAATATATTGCAAACAAAATATAAATTATGGACTGATATATTTACTCAAGTTAGACCCTAACTCATATTTTGGAAGTTTATAGAAGTTGCTATATCATGGTAGGACATAGTATCTTAACTTATTAATCTTAAATAAACCTCTTCGATGATTCCAATCAATCATCAATCACAACTTAACATTCTAACTCATATGTAACTATAAGTATACATTGTTTTTGTCATTTCTATCACATTTTTCTTCTAAGTCAATACCATATTTAAACTATAACACATGTACTTACCCTTAAACATGCTCATTTACTTCTCATTACTCGAAAATTAATATATTTAATCATATTCATTTTAATTCTATCTCATAAATTAGATCAATAAGAAAATTGCTTCTATCATTTAAGCACTTTCAACCGATATCAACATATTCTTTTCAAATTTATCTTTTATAATAAGTGAACACCCAATCCATTGTGAAACCAAATATATACTAAATATACCATGTAGTCCTAAATTGCTAGACTTAGCCTTTCTACTTTTAGATTATACTAGCCCACATATTGTTTCACTACAAATATATCTCATATGCTTAGCAAATCATGTTTATCTTTAACTATTGCTTTACAAGGATATAAAGTAATCAAACAAATGACTCAAACAATGCACAAATTATCATACTTAAATGATAAAGAATTCACTGTAAATTTTCATACTTGCACTTGTAATCATATCAAACTTTGACTTTTTCTATACCATAGACAATGAAGGAAATCTACTGACTCAAAATTTCTAAAAAAAACGATAGGCATCTCTATAGGTTTGTAATAGCATCTTAATTATAAGTATGCCTGGGTCCATACTATAGTTTTGACACTATTACAGAATACTTGCTCTATTATCTACAAAGATAACTTAAAACTCTGATACTAACTTTATCACAACCTGAACTAGAAGTTCTTAACCGACATATGACAAAGGCGTATCATAGGTTAGCCCAAGCCATAAAAACTTCAAAACATGTAATTTCAAACTGACAAACCAAAATAGTTACCACAATGGGAACTCAGAAAAATACTTTCATTTTAGTATAAGTTCAGACTTATAATACTCGACAAGTAAATCTTAATCACCAATAATTTTTTTAAAAAAAATAAAAATCGTATAAACTAGTCTAATATGTACTTAACCCATACCAAATTAACTTAAATCCTACTTGTAGAAATAATGGAGCATATCTAAGAATTAGTATACAAGGCTTTCAAATCAAAATCTAAAACAACACTGAATTAAATACTAATACTTGCTCACATGAACAATGTATTGGGCTCCCCAAACTAACTATAGACTCCCTCAACCAAACTCGAGGAGTAAAATCAGAAGCAATCGCTTTACCCTTATCTGAAAAACATATAACAACGATTTGGGTAAATTTATAACTCAATGAGTAGTTAACACCTACTAACATTAAAAACAGGACAAACGGGACACGAGTTTTTTTTCCCTAAGCAATATTAAAAAAATAATTTATGAAATTATGCAAAGCAAATAAAACTATAGAAAATACTTGAGAAAAATATAACAATTATACATAATTATTTCTAAAATAAAGTATTTTTAAATCATAGTCATTATAAATTTTTATCGAAAAATATAATAAAGAAATAAGCAAATAAACAATTTTTCAACAAAAATCTCAATCATTGAGTAATTAATTAGAATAAAATCTAAGTGAAATAATTCATCAAGCAAAACAAGAACTGACCAAGCATATAACTCACAAGTAAACTAAAGATCTAACAATCTCACAACTTGAATTGATGAACATCATGCTCAAAACCATAACCAATATATGTGTATTAACTTAACACAGAGTTAACATCTACACTGTAAAGTCTAATTCTAAGTCCACCGGACTAACATTCATTGTTACTAGACATAATGTTCTGGCATAGTTTTCTCCCAAGTAAATAATTTATAAAAAATATACATTAACATATTCCTTAATAACATAAAGTTTCAAGTAGAAATAAAAAAAATTTAATTATTAAAATAAATCTTATTTCAAAAAGAACATTTTCTGACATTAAAAAACTTTTTCAAATATATTTTTAGAAGTACTTTTCATAGACAACCAATGTCTATAACAATAATTAATCCAGTGCCAATCCATATTCTAAAAAAATTATTGTTAATGGTCCAAAAATCATTATTTGTCCAAAACTGATATATGAAACAATTATCACAATTGTTCCAAAGTCATTATCAATATATTTCTGACAATAAAATTTATCAATTTAACCCTAGAATTCATTATAACCATGCTCATAAGTCAATAGTGAGTTTTTCAAAATTTGGCTTATTTTAAGAGTATCTAAGTCTTTAATATATTCAAAATAAAAATTATAAAATCTATTTCAAGCTTCAAAAAGCACAAATAGATATGTAGCGAATAGTAACCACTTACAGTACTTAGTAGTTTCTAATTTAGTCTTCCTCTAACAATTCATCTTGATGAACTAGAGGTTTCCTGTATTATTTTATGACCATAGAAAATATTAGTAATTTATATATCAGTCATAAACAATTAAATGACTTAATTTAATTCCTAAATTCTAAATAATTCTAAATACCAAAGTCTAAATTCACTATCCAAAATTGTCCAATAAAAAACATAAAAATAAAAAATGTTAAAAAAATAACACGTAAAATATCCACTCACCTAATTTAAGTCATGATAATAAAAATTTACTAAATACTCTTACTCTTTTACAAAGAGCCTAAAGGGAGAAGATAATTAAACTTGTTTACTGTAGAGTTTATATATAATCATTTTTAGAAGAAAATTTACTATTTTTCTGAAGTAGGAGATAAAACTAAAACAACATAAATTTTTTTCTCCTATGTGAATCTTAAATAAAAAAAAATCTTTTCCTTTCTCTTTTTTTTTTGGTCTTATCTCATCTTTTTTTAATGCATCGTAACAATAGTGGTCCAGAAATGTCTAAGCTAGAATTTTCTTTATTAAATCTTGTTTTGTAATTATTTTTCATTTTTTTAAAACTTTTTACAGTCACAAGAAGATGATTTGAGCTTGACTATTTCAATAATGGTGAAGGTACATACCATATCAAGGTTGCATTTGTCATCATGTCAATCTGACCGAGTTATTGTTGCTCGGTTGTGACTGGATTCATGGATTTGGAGTTGTTCTATCCACAGTGCACTACAAGTTAATCATGTGGGATGAAAATGACTAAAAGGACACTACTGGGGCCAACAAAAACTTCTTTAGTCAAGAGCATTGTCAAGCTATAATATAGTGGTCCAGAAATATCTTAGCTATAATTTTCTCTATTAAATAATTTTATGTAATTATTTTTTCATTTTTTTAAACTTTTTACGTACACAAGAAGTTAATTAGAGCTTGACTATCTTAGTAATTAAAAATCTTGCTAAAGTATTTTATTGCTTTTAGGCATGATTGCATATTTTCATTCTTGTATAAGCTAATTAATCAATTGATATTTACTGCTATATTTGTAACAATACAAATCACAAACTCATATAGTTCTTTCGGTGTACATCTCACTCTTTGGGCGGTGCAAGCTTGCAAAGACAAAAAATAGATGTGGATTAACAAAAATGGAGAGAATTGACCAGAGAGTGGATGTAGCTTGGTTTCATTTAATGATAATGCAAGTATTGCGTCATGATATTTTCCTTGTCCAAAGTTTCATGCACCGAGAATTAATTGAATTCTTTGTCATGAACTCTAATACTTGTATTCACATTTACATTTTATGGTGTCATTGCAACCTTGAAGTCCATATTGTTTTCAACACCTATCCCAGCAATTCAGATCGTCATTAATTAGTGACGATTGATGAGTGATGAACATCCATAGCCTTGTTATATAACTGCAGAATTGCTCCTACAATATGGCTACCTCTCATCCATGAACAAAAAACTCAAAAATGAGCACGGAAACGAAGGAGAAACTGACAAGAATATGATGATGATAATTTTGGAGTTTTTAGTTTTAAGATCAGATTGAATTAAATCAAAATCTACTTCCCCAAATAAACAATTGAATGGTCTTGTTCTGTCTCCTCCACACTTTGCCTATATAAACAGAGGTTCACCCTCTTCCGTTTCATCCAAATTTAATAGTTTTCTATTTCTTCACATTTGAGTTTCGAAAAAATGGGTTTCAAGTCATTGTTTGTTCTAACTATGTTCTTGGCCACTATCCTTCTGATCTCTGCTGAGGTTGAAGCCAAAGATATAGATGAGAAATTTGACAAAACAGATGGTACGTAATTCTGCTCCATAATCAGCTATGCTTTTGGAAACCATGCTGCATGAGTTCTTTGATCATTAGTTGTTAGTAGTAACTTTAATAATAGCACTTTGTTGATCTTTGAAATATTTTATCCTGTTATTAGGAGAATCTTAACAAGTTTAATCAAGCTTTAGGTTCCTTGAATAATTACAATGAGGATAATTTGATCAAGTTTTTTTGCTTTGGAAAATCAGCTTGCCTAAGGTCATGTAGAATTGTATATGCATTTTGACAACTAATGATTGAGGGCTACTTTGCCAATGTCATTATTTTGTTAGGGATATATACATAACCAACATATGATCCTAAAATTATTCCAAATTCCTCATTATTCATTTTATTTTTTGTAGTTAAGCTTGATACAAATGGGGTAGACGAAGCCAAATATTTTGGCTATCGTGGAGGTGGCTATTACGGTGGTTATCGTGGTCATGGTTATGATGGCTAAGGTGGTTATGGTGGACGTGGAGGTTGGGGCTATGGTGGGTATTGTCGGTATGGTTGCTGTGCTTGGGGCTATTATGGAGGTTGCAGAAGGTGCTGCTATTATGCTGGTGAACTTGTTGAGGCTAATAATGAAGTTGAACCTCACAACTAAGTAGAGGACACTTTCTATGTGTTCTTGTTATTATTATAAATAAAGCATGACGAGAAGTGCAAGTATAATAAAAGTGAAAATGTTTCATTGCTCTTAATAAAGGAATAATAGCTTTTACATGATTCCCTTTTTCAATTTTCTTTTATTTCCTTACTATCCAATGTTTTCTCCATTCGTATTGGAAAAGAAAATCAATATTTAGGTCTTTTTTCTCATAAGACAATTGCTAAAGGAAGTTGATAAAATTGAAAACCATGACATCAAATCATATAAAAGTTGACTCACTTGATAAAGTGTTTTGCAACGAGTGCAATAAACACCCTATTTTTGCACCACTATCTTTATAAGTCTCCTTTATTAAGAGTGCAAGTGGTTGAGTATAGTGGTTTCAAGAGGGGATAAGTGAAAATAATCTAGTTTGGATAGGTTTCCTTGGAGAAAATAATCATTTTAAAGAAATTTTGGTTGGAATAAATGTTGAAACTGGGACAAAAGTTGTGTTTGAGTACAACAAATTGGGTTTTTGTGCTGTTAAAATAAAAGGGAGGAACCATCATGCATTGGTCCAAATGGAAGTGACTTGGGTCCTTTAAGCATCATGTTAGGGGTTCGATCTCAGGTGAATGTGAATGTAACATGCACTGTTGGTAGGCTTTCCTCCCGCAAAGGATACAACAGAAGGCCGAGAAATTAGTCATTCACCTTTAAAGGTGAGGAGATACTCTGGGTGCACAAAAAAAAAGAAGGACGTTCTATTCTTTCCAATGAGTTCTCATGCACTTAATTTGAACTTAGGGATTGACAATTTTTTTTTTAATTTCTAGGTTGGGATTGCACGTATATGTCTTTCTGGCTTCTTGGCCCTATTGCTTTTTTGTAAGAGAAATCTTGTCTTAATCCTTATTTGGATATAAAATTCATTAAAAATGGTATTAAGATGACTTTGTGATTAATTTGTTAAGTTGGGACTTGGGACTTCCATTTTGGTGCCTTGTTGAATTGTTTTGGTTTGAACTCATTATTTCGTGTCCAAACTTGATCCCCATAATTATGAATTTTAATCCAATATAAATTTCACAACCTAAGGTTTAATTTGATATAAATACATAGTTTTTTTAACTTACATTCAATTTATGTGAATTTTCTAAAAGAAAATCAAGCCTAGTCTGCCTAAAATCTGGATATTGCTTTTCTTATTCGATATATATCACTCTATGGTTGGATATTTCCCATGCAATTATATATATCCAGTAGGTTATATATCACTAGTTTTCAAATAGATTTATAATAAATTAGAAAGTTATAAAGGTGTTTGGAATAATTTTTGAAATATCTATAGCCAAAAGACACTAAAAAGCCCAAACGGCTTTGTACTGAAGTATGGTACTAAGTTTAAATTTAATATCAGTTAATCATTTTTTGTAGTACATGGATCTAATGTCATTCTTTTCTTCTAACAAGGGTATTTTCAGGTCAACTTTTGGTCAATTAAGACTAATAAGTCCCTTTTCACCTACATTGTCACGGTGCATTTAAGGAAATTAATTCTCTTAAATATTGGCTAAAAGTTCGAACATGAATAGTTAATGCATGGAACACACCTCTAAGTTTTTTCTTTATAATGCCTCTTTCCATATTTGTGCTCAAATGACATCAAAACTCTTCTTCTTTTTAATAATGCTCAAGATAATTGAAGATAATCAATGTGCTTTTTATCACTTAAACCACTTAATTATTACTTCATTCAATGTTGCCAAGTGCCTTCAATGCATAAGAGATGGTACATTGAGTTTCAAAACTTTATGCAAATAAATTCTTACAAAAAGGTTTGTTAATAATTAATAAAGCTATTCACTTATGGGATACGAAGTGATTCAAGAAAAACTTGGCTTCACACAAGATTATACAGAAAGCAACCAAAACTAATAAATAACAAAAATTAAATAGACAAGGGAAAAAACCTTTTTGTAAACGACGATTTATATTAGTTCAATCACTCCTATATAGTAACATATTTTCAATTCTCAAGATTTCTCATTTGAGATTTTTCACTTTCTTCAAGCTTGAGCTAGGTGCTTAATAAGCCTGTACATAGCATATCACTCCTCACACCTGGGGATACCTCACCATTTGTGTTTGAGAGTTGTACACTTTCAATTAAAGGATACCTCCTTTGACAAGTGTTTGAAATATATATAAAAAAAGAACTATCAAAAGAGTTAATATACGTGTGAAGCATTATCACTACTTACCCCGAAAGGCTTCGATGACGGTCATGATGATTCTCAATTTTAGAAAAAAATTTTGATGTTCAATAGAGTAACCACTAATGTTTATTAAAAGGAAAACAACTGGAAAAACCTTATTATATTGGTTAAAAATAAAAAAAGTTTTGAGTTTGGGAGTCTATTTATAACAAGGAAGGGAAGTAATTTAATCTTATTGTGTTCCTAATATATCTGTCTTAAAATAGTTATTTCAATTTACGGTGCAACTTGATTTTGACAAAGAATAAAGGAATGGGGAGAGAAATGCCACAAGCTTAGGTTGAGAGGGTTTTATGCCACAACTAATGAAAGAAATTAATAGGAGAGAGGGAAAATGCTAAGTAAACAGGTTCAGAGGATTTAGTGTCGCAACTCATGCAAGACATCGATAGAAAATAAAAGAAAAGTTTAATATAAACATAACTATAAATAAAGGGGAGTTATTACGAGTTAATGTAGGTTAATATGTGTTAGAAACATGAAAATATATGTTAGAAGTAAGATTATATACAATATTAAAGAGTTATTAACTAGAAATAAAAGGGAAATGTAAAATAAAAGAGAGTTAGTAAAGTTAGTTGTGTTAATAAGGGTTAGGAACAAAATAAGGTTAAAATAAACAATGGTCTCTATAGTTTTCACTCATTTGTAATTTGCTCCATATAGTTTATTTTTTTGCATTTGAGTCCCTACAATTTCCTACCGTTACCAAATTAGTCCCTACCGTCATCTGATATTATAACACCATTAATTTTTTGTTCAGCTATCAAATCGAATCTTATATGGATCCTATGTAGCACTGCAAACTGCTAAGATAAGTTATAGGGACCAAATTACAAATGAATGAAAACTAAAAGGACTAAATTACAAATGAATAAAATCTATAGGGACCAAATTACTAATTATTCATTATTATTCTTCTTTTTCTTTTCTCTTTCTCTCTAAAGTTTTTCGTTTCATTTTTGGTCCTATTTCATCAGCATTGTCTATGCGTCCCAAAAGGAGCTTCTTCTTTTTCTTGGACAATTCTTATCTCAAGAATGACATCATTGGCATTATCAGAAATGGCTCGAAGTTTTCTTGAGTTATTCAAGCTCCAAGCCCGTAAAACCCATCCTTAGTGTTTATATTGACCTTTCTAACATGGTATAAAAGGAACTCTATGATAACCATCATCCCTCTATAAGAAACAACATTGGATTACTGATATAAATGATTTGCAGCAAAAACCCACTGGTTTAATTTAAGCTTTTGCTTAAGATCTATAATCCTCATATAGGGAGAAGGACTTATAAAAAAGATTGAGTGTTTAAATGTTGTTGATAGAGGAAAGCAATATGCTTAGAGCAAATCAGGGCTCATAGAATCAGCAAAATAGGCTCAATTACTTAAGAAGAACATTAGGAGCAGGGGGATATATAAGGTCAGATTATTGAGATCCATTAGTAAGGCTAACCCCACATCATGGATGACACTTACTGAATGTTTTGATTAATAGCCAATGTGTTAGGTGTTAAAATCAAATAATATCCACACATCTTATCAAGCCTTCTTATAGATATAACAAATTGTGAATGTATATTGATTAATACTTAAGACATCTATGAATTAAAGATCATGCCCCTTTCACTAACAGTAACTTTTTTCCTATAAATATATGCAGGCAACCCATCGCATAAGTGTTATGGTCAAATCACGATCTCACCTTAGTAATTGAACACTCTTAGAGTTCTATTCCACTGTGTTACCATTAATAAAGTCTCTAAGAATCAATATCTTAAATTGGTTCTATCTTTGTCATTGAAGAAATGGAATGTACATGAGAGTCCAGAGGAACATAAGCTTGGAATATGAAGTGTAGCTATGGAACAACATAATTTAGAGAGAAAGAGAGAATAAGAAGAATAATAATAATGAATAATTGGTAATTTGGTCCTTATAGCTTTTATTCATTTGTAATTTGGTTCCTATAACTCATCTCAGCACTCTGCAGTGCTACATAGGATTCTGTTTGACAATTGGACAAAAAATTAATTGTGTTATAACCCCAAATGACAGTAGGGATTAATTTGGTAATGGTGGAAAATTATAGGAACTCAAATGCAAAAAAATAAACTATAGGGACTAAATTACAAATGAGTAAAAACTATATGAACCAATTATTTATTTTAACCACAAAATAAAGTGAAGTCAAGGGGACTAAGGACTAAACTAGTGTGAAATTGCACTAGATCCAAGGATTTAAGGGCAAAGCCTCCCACTTTTCAGTCTTCATGAAATTATATAATAAATAACAAGAAATAGAAAGGAAACATAAAACAAGAAGGAGTGAGTGGTGTTAGTAACTTAAAATCTAGTCATAGTGGAGTCAAAAAGGATCAAGGACTAAACTAATGCAAGATAGCCCTAGATTCTTGGGTTTAAGGACTAAGCCACCCTCCTCTTCATCCTCCATACATTTACATGATAAGTATGAAGTTAAACTAAAAACAAACCAAGCAGTAGAGAAACAAAAACGAAAAGAGGCAAGAGCAAAAGAGTTAATGAGATATTAATACAAGCTTTGTTATAAACTAATTAATAATTAATATAACAATACTGTCAGAAACAAAATCATAAAGAGAATGGGAAGGGGATGGTCACATTAACATTAAGGAGATATTATATATCACTTTCATAAAGGAAGTAGATGAACAAAAAAAGGAAGCAATCAAGCTAGAAAAATGATGAAAGGTGTGATACCATATTTTGTCCAGGTTAATAATTGAAAATAACAAAAAAATGAAAAATGTTTTGAAAAAAAATATTAATAAGACTCATGGCTCAATTCTCTTTGAAAACACTGTTAACTCAATTTCATTTCTGTAGCCCACTAAGCACAACCCAATAAACCTAAGCCTAATTTCTTAGGATAGTAAAGGAGGTTAATTAATAAAAATTTCAAACAATTTGAATGGCAATTATGACAATTGAAATTAAATACGATTTATGCTGAATTAATGTTGATCAATAAAAGGAAATTTGCATTTGTTGAAGAATATGATCGAGCAAAATTAGCATAGATTTTGGAAAATTAATTGAAGGAATTTAATTGGGTTTGGTCTATAAAAGACTAGAGAAGGAAAGCAAAACCTGAAGAAAGAAATTGAGGATGGCTATAAGAGGTAGGGGTGTTCAATGGGTAGGTTTGACCCGATAACCCGATTAAATAGACCTAAACCAAATAAGAAAAAATGGGTTGGGTTGGGTTGGGTAATTAAGTATAGTCAGGTAAAACTTGACCAAAATCGATTATAATTGGTTTGGGTAGCGAGTTGGTTAGATGTCAACCCGATGACTTGACTTCTTATTTTATTTTATTTTATTATTTGTAATAACCTTCTCAAAAATCAAAATCTCTTAGCCTAAATGTTACGTTTTAATTTTTTTTCCTTTCCCTCTTCTTTGTTTTCGTTCTTCTAGGGTCAAACTTCTCCTTTAATTTTGTTCTTCCTTTCTTTTTTCATTGCAATTGATTTTGAATTTTCTCATTTACAGTTTATAAAAAACAAAGAAAAAAATTTATGGGTAACCTGATAACCCAAACCAATCCAACCCATTTCTTCAAAAAAAATTGCGAAACCAACCCAATCAAGGTCGGTTGGTTTGAACCTTTTTTTTTCTTAAAACCTAACCCAACCCAACCCAACCCGTCAACAACACTAAGAGGAGGAATGATGAGAGACAGAAAAACATAAAGGGCATCTGAAAGGGAGAATGGACTGAGAGAGAGGGAAGAGAGACGTACAAAAGAAAGAAAGGCTGAAATAGAGAGAATAATAGGAAGAAAGAAAAACAAATGCATGTTACAAGTGAGATTCTAAACAACTCCAATATTTTCTCACTATGTAGTGCATTTCAAATTATTTATGCTTGAATCTAGGCGTCTTTTTTTTTTTTAACACCACGAAAACACCCTCTGCCAGTGCCTTGTTCACTGTTTGACTCATTGTTACGTGTTTGCAAAATATTCTGCTATTTATATTGTTCATTTACACAGCCATATAGATGTAGTTTTATTCTTTTGTGTCTGGTGCAATAATGAAGTGACAATGCAATGGCAGTAGTTCAGCTAGCCACATGGGTAGTAACAAAATAGTGGTGTTTGACTGGTTGTAATAAGCGTTCTTTGTCTTTAATTGAATTTGAGAAATTGAAAAAAGGGATGGTCATAGTGTTCATTGTTATATGCAAGTTTCGAATAAACATGTATATATATAAAAAGATGAGTTTTGTTTGCTAGCTTTCAAAATACTGGTTTAATTTGCTCTTTCTAAATTAGTTTAATCATTTGCTGTGAATACATATTTTAGATGCCATGTTTTATTCTATTTTAATAATTCTCAAGCTTGCAACTAGTGTTTAAAAATAATCACTACCACTGAATTAGTATTCAATAAACGATTTAGTTTAATTTTTTTTTAGTTGATATCCTATTATTGGTAGAATCTTTAGTAGCTAGCTTTAGTTGTTTATATCCATTATTTTTATTTGTTTTAATTTGATTTGCAATTGGCCTCAAATTTCAATTTATGAGCTTCACATTTAATGAAAAAGTTTAATGATTAAGGGTTAACTGAGTTGTGATAGCTTATTTACTTATAGAAGATGTCTCAAGTCTTGCACTGATATTCATCTCTTAAAACTTTATTATTTTGAATCAATTACCATTTTTTCTAGTTTTACTAATTATTTATCAAATTCAGGTTTCATGCTATTAATTTCTAAATCAATTACAATAATTTTGAAAGATTTAATTTTGCAATAAATCACAATAATTTTATTTAATTTTACAATCAATTACAATAATTATGGATCAGTTGAATTATGACAGCTTGTTAACTCAAGAAGTGATGTGTCAAGTCTAGTATAGACCTTTACCTCCTAATCAACCAATTTCAATTTAATCAATCATTAATTAAAATCTATAAAACACATTGATTTTTATTCCAATCAATCCTTAAAAATTTAATTCTTCAATCAATTAAAATAATTTCAGGTTAGCTGAGTTGCGATAGCTTGTTGAGTTATAAAGTGATGTGTAAGCCTAGTGTAAACCTTCACCTCTCATATGCTTATTTTCAAAATTAATCCCTTAGCATATCATTTTAAATCAAAATTTCCAAATTAAAACCAATCAATAAATCATTTTCAATCAATCAAATTAATATTAATTAAAACCCATAAATAAACATTAATTTTTATTCTAATCAATCCTTAAAAATTTAATTCTTCAATCAACTAAAATAATTTCAAGCTAATTAAGTGTGACAGCTTGTTGGCCTAGAAATTGATGTGTCAAGCCTAGCGTAAACCTTCACCTCTTAAATACTTATTTTAAAAACTAATTGTTCAGCCTTTTTTCAATTAATCAAATATTATTTAAATCTAAATTTTCAAATTAAAACCAATTAACCAATCAATCAACAATTTCAGTCAATTACATTAATTCTAGGTCAACTAAGTTGTGATAACTTGTCAACCCAAGAGTGATGTGTCAAACTTAATGTAGACAGACCTTTCAAAAGCTTATTTTCAAAATTAATTAATCAAAATCATAATTTTCAAATTAAAACTAATCAATCAAATCATCAATTAAAATCCACTAACCCACAACTATTTTTTAGATGAACTACGGGCTTTAATTCCTCGCTTCGAAGATACATAGGTACTTCAGCAAGCCAAAACTATAAACATTTTCATTTAATTTTTTATATTATTTTATCTTTTTACTTTAAGGGAGAATTTGAATATTGTAAGGCTACAAATGATTTACATAATTAAGTTAGAGCAACCATTTTAGAACGGATATATCAAGGTTGTAATTGGATTAAATTCCTACCCTTCCCTATACATAATTAAACTCCCAAACTCATCCTGGTTTTAAACCATTTATCTTTTATTTTTAATTTAATGATTTTTCTAATTATTTTTCCTAATTAATAAAAATTGATAGCATCTCTATTTCTCTTATCAATTTCTCCCGCCATCCCGTACAACTCCCTCGGGGATGGTCGTGACAAAAGGTCAAGAAATTATAGCATTTTTTGCTTACAAGGATTCTACACCAAAGTAAAGTGACAGTAATGTTGTTTCTTCGAAGGATACTACATGGAACCCCCTTTAACTTAAACACAAAGGAGTGTAACCGTGATGTTTTAACACTAAAAACATCACAACAAACCTCCTTTAACTTCAACTTGAAGAAGAGTATCATAACATCAAGAAAGCTCCTAAAAATGCTACCAACACTCTCTTGATCAAGTTAAAACAAGAGTTCAACTCTCTTTTCAATTATTTTATGATTGAGTTACAATCAGTATCAAAGCTTTCTTTCTAGAGTAGATAAGCAAATATAAAACTCTAAGACATGGAGGAGAAGGAGTTTTGCAAGTGTAAACACTTCCTCTAATGTTATTCATCAAAGTCTTTCTTTGATTCTTTCAGAATACTTTTCTTTTATAACTAATATGTTTCCCTTGATATCGCTAGCCGTTATAGAGTGATTCTGGCCATAAAATAACTTCTCAAAGTTAGAGAAAAGATCCACATGCAAATTATAGTAGTTGTTCTTTTATCGTCAATAGTTGCTTGTTTGTCTAATAATTGTTGTTTTGTCATGCAAATTATAGAGTGATTCTTACTAGTTGCTCGTTCTATCTATTTTTAGTATGTCATCAGATCAGTACAATTTGAACATTGGCTGTGTTAATCTTCACATTAATGCTACAACCCAATCATAATTAGTCAAAACATATTATTTCCCTTATTAAACACAATCAAGGGGTTTTATTTTTGTCAATTAGCATTCTTTCCTCAAATAAACAAATCTTATAATAAAGGAAATTCATATAGTCAATTAATTAAAATTACCAACAGCTTTAATCTAGGATTTCAGCTTAAATTCAAATTCAAATATGCTTAACCATTATTTCAAATCAAGCCCACAAATAAGAAAATTCAATCAATCAATTAATCAAATATAATTAACAACAATTATGATCACACATGCATATTTTCAAATTCAAAAACACATGTATCAAATAATTCATTGATTTAATTATCAATTACACAAAATATGCATATATTCAAATACTCATAATCAAAACTTTAAAACCTAAGACTTGTAAAGTGATAGCATTGTCTTGTTAAAAGAGTAAGTGAAGCAAATATAGACTATTGGATTATGCATGAGTGGTTTGTAACACTCTCAAAGGATGAAACTAATAACATAAAGTCTAGTTCTTACCTTGTAAAGGATTTAAAATAATACTTGAAAGTAACTGACGTCATTAATTTTTTTTTATTTGATAACTATAATTTCATATTATGCATCAAAAGTAATGCATAATAAAGTCAAATTTCTTCTACAGGTCAGATGTATATATATATCACTACTAGCTATAGACCAAGCATCACTTAACTATATACAACAAAATACAAAAAAAAAAAAGAAAAAGGAATGGGGTATAATACAACATAGGATAATATTAGATATCATCTAATTCCTAATTCCTTAAAATGTGATGCCTTACGTTTTACTGGCATAGTCTTTCAAGATTAGGATAAGTCAAAATATAGCCCACGATACCTGTGCTAATATGAAATTACCATGAATATAGTGAGAATTTAAAATTCTCAATCAAAAAATGAACATTTAGAAAAATCTTTATTAAATCACATGGTGAGTTCCAGCTTGTAAAACCACAAAAAATCATATGATTAATAAATATGATAAAATAAAATTATTTCCAACAATAAAATTATTTTCAGCTGTGAGATCAAAAACACCATCCCAATTTAGCCCAAATTCACCCTAAACCTCTAATCTAATCCATAAACCCTAAATTCTTCTCAACTCTAAAACCTCACCAAATTTAACCCCTGAACCTAAAAGCAATCCCGAAGACAAGCTTTGAACCCTATCCCAAAAGCCAAGATTAAACCTAAACCATACTCTAAACCACATAACCCTAATTAAGCCTAAAACATCTTCCCTTTTGTAAACCAAGACCTAACCTCTATCCTAAAACTCTATCACCAATGACCTAAAACATGCCCCAAAAATTTCTCAAAACCTTTCTAACACAAGCCCAAGTCCAGCCAAAATTACAAGCCCAAAATCACCTCCATTCCTAGCCAAACTTGAACTTAGCCTGAACAACCTATCAAAGAATCCCCATTTGATCAGGCTTTTGGTTGTATTTATGGAAAAATCCTATAAAATTTTCAAGCTAACATCCAAGCCTGTCTCTCTACAAACTTACATGAAAAAAATTCAAAGTGGAAGGTAGTGAAATTCAACTCACAAAATAGGTCAAGTTGCTATTCCAATCCAGCAAGTTCAAACCCAAATGCAAGCCAATTTGACCAACAAAAAGGCCCAATATGCGGTTCTTATCTAAGTCAAAAATCAGCACAAGTAACTCACCACATTAGCTGCTTAAGTAGCTGACTCAACAAGTACCATGTCATGCTTCACTTTTCTGCCAAGTCAAGCAACTCACTCATCTGTGCCTACTTCAACAGCTTAAACCAGCACCTAAGAAAATTCTTTCACACCTGGAGGGACGTCCTAACTAAGCTGGTGGGTTGCTAGTTCATTTGAAATCAAATTGGTTCCATTTCAAAGCTTTCTTCACCATGAAGCACCCTTGTGTTTAAGCCTAATCTTACTAACCAACACCTGTATGACTCCACTTACCACGCCATTAAGCAAAAGCATTATCCCTTCCATACCTTTATTCTGCAACCGAGTAAGAGATGAAGTTTCTTCTTCTTTAATCGAGGGAGGGAAAGAGTTGCAGAGTTGCAGAGTTGCAGAGTTGCATGCCTAGGTTATGTTGGGAATTTGAGTGAGGTAGAAGGCAATTTGGTAGCTGCTGTCTAGGTCTATACGGAGAGCTAATTGGTTTAGCTTAAAATGCAAGAAAAGAATTTGATAGCTTCTGTAGTTGGCTAAACCGAGAGTAGAGGTAGTATCAAAAGCAAAAGGGCTTCTTTTCTTGTGGAAAATTTTCTTAAGGTAGCTAGTGAGTACAAGTTACATGAATTCTTTGATTTTAATGCAATAAATTTTGCTATTATCATGAAACTCTTCTTTGCATGTTCTGTTTTCTGTTTGGTTTTCAGTTAGTGGATGTTTAACATGCTAGAGGGATTAAACAGCCCAATTGAAGGATCTATTCTCAAGACTGGCTAGTAGTTGCACGTAGGTGCTAGTACATGAAGTCTTTAAGCCTTTAACAACCAGTAGAGAAAATGAGTTTCTTCTGCATAATCTTTATAAAATTTGTGCTCCTACACTTAATTGTGTAAATTTTCTACACTAGCTATTAAGATATGTTTATCTTATGAGTGAAATTTTAATACTAACTTCCAGGTTAAGCAACAAAGAGCAGCTTGGAGGGTGTTTTCAAGGTTAATAGTGGCTGTTTAATGAGTAAGCTACTGCTAGAGTGCAGAACTGTTTTGTAAATGGGTGTAGTGAATCTATTTTGATGCTTTTACTCTTTTGAGGAAGTAAAAGTTTAAAGATTGTAATGTAAAGCAATAACAGCTATGTCTATTGTAGTTATCCTTTGATAATGATTGAGCATATTAGGAGAGAGTATGTGTATGGCAGCTGTGATGTACCCCAAGTTATTATGCAGAATTTGTGTGAGACTCGTGTGGTACAAGTTTAAGTGTGTGTTATTCTCTTGAAGGGAAAATGTAATGCAGATTTTATAATGTATAGTTAGACATAATCAAATTTTAGCTTATGTAGCTGTTAGTATATAATTAAACATGCAAAGAAGCTTTTATTCGATAGATATGTTTTAATGCAGTATGAAATAAAAATAACAAATTTCGTAGTTAAACCGTAATAATTCTAAACGAATTAGCTACGATATTGCTACAAGTTAACTACAGAATTTTTCGTAACATAAATCAAGTCGCTAATTTGCTACAAAAAGTCCCGTAGTTAATTTGAAACATAAATAAAATATTTCGTAATAAATCCATAACAATTCCATAGACATTTTTTGTTAAAAAAGACTTACAACGAATTATGTAGTTAATTCGCAATTAATTATTAAACTTCCATAGCTAAACCACAACTGATCCCTAGCCACTTTGAAACTCAAAGGTGGGTAATCTGAAGCTAATCCTTAGCTAAACTGAAGGAAAAAGGCCATAGCTAATCCGAAGCAAATTAACTGATCATCCATAATAAATCCGTAATGAAAGAATCTAATAGAAAATCATAGGCTGTAGCTAATCCCTAGCTAATCCGAAGCTAATGTCAGAATCCCTAGTTAATTAGTAGCTATTCTGTAGCTAACCTGAATAGAATAAAATAAAATAAAATTTATTTTTTAATATTTACCAAATTACACCTGTATAGACAGTTCATTTAAAACAGACAAATCTAGCAAGTAAATTATACAAAACAATAAAATATCATAATTGTATTAATAAGTTATAAAGTTACACATTAACCCCAAACAATTTCAAACAAGTTCGAACAAGTTTAACAAAAGTAAAACACAACTACGCTAAATATGTGCCATCATCATTTCCATCTTCATGATCCTCTGTATTTGCTTCACCTTGCAATGGCGCCTGTGGTGTAATATGTTCGGCTCAAAAATCAGGAATCTAAGAAAGGATAGGCTTCAACGTACGTACGAGCTGAGTCTTAATAAAGGAGGTCATTGCCATGTCTAAAACAATGGATAAAGCTGAGTTATATTGAATCTCAAACGGGAAACTAGGGGTTCTTAAACACTACTATAATAGAAATCATTACATGAATGCACATATAGTCAACAAAAGTGTATACAGTAATGCTTATACAAATACTAGAATAGAAATCATTTTAGTAATGACAAATTGCTCATAACAGAGATCAAACTTAGCCCTCCTTCAATCCACCAATAATATGACTATATATTCAAGACTTCAACCACCAATTATATGCATATATATTTCTTGGGTTTTAAGTATATGACTGACCATTGATGTTGCCTTTGTTCATGTCAAAGATGTTAACATTCAAATTAACAATCAACAAGAAATCAGTTCAAGTACTAAGGAATTGTTCAAATTCAGCCACATAATTTATTTTCCTAATGAACGTTTACATTATAAAGATTGAAGCTATTATCATAATACTAGTTACTAAATGTAGTGACAAATATATCTCTTTGATTTTAATTTTAATTTTAATATGCTTACAAACAATGTTCTAGAGAGGTTCTGACTTAATGTCAAAATAATTACATATTTACCCTGGTATTAAATGGCAAGAAGTTGCTACTTAAGCATGGAAGGAAAAGAAAAAAAAAAAAAAAAAAGGGGCAACTTGGGAGAATAGTACAACTTGAATGAACATTTAAAGAAAACTAGATGGAGACCCTACGTGTCGTGCGGACAAATAAACAAAATTATTTGTAGGAAAAAAATGATTTAATGATAGAGGAAATACACATATTGTGTACTGAAAAGCAAGGACATGGGTATTCAAAACAAATGTACTAAAAAGGAAAATGTTTTATAATATTATACTATGAGCATAACTTATAGTCTTTCCCCTTCTTTCCACTTCATTCCTTTTAAGGTTTGAGAACAGGGGTTTCATTGGCAGACAAACTACTAATCATGGTAAAAACACCTCAAAAACCCAATAAACAAAGGAATAACCACAAATCAAACAAATAATTTTAGCAGGTAAATAATGAATTTTGATGCCTCTTATGTCACATACATTTTACGAACACCAACAGCCAGCTATAGGGCAAATAAAGGATTTTATAAATTAATTAATGAAATATAGTATTAAGGAGCATGACTTAGTTTGATTTCTCTCAAACGACCTCTGCCTCATCAATATAACTAACAACAAACCTTTGTAAATGGAAATGTCAAAAATGACCTTAAAGGGCAAAAACCTTACTTGCTCTCTGTCATTTACACCAGTTTACAGGTCTTAAAATTGCATTAGAGAGAAAGAATTAATATAAGAAATATGGGTGAGCCTAAGGGGAAGCATAAAATAAAGAGCAAAGTGAAAATTACACTAGTTGACATGCTAGCTATTTTAATTGATTTAAGTGATTATTTTCTAGAAAAATGTTAAAAAAAATTTCAATCCAAAGTGCGGCAAAAAAAAAAAAAAAAAACTAGTCATACTGTGTGTAAAGAATGGTAATTATATTCATTATAAAATTTCCCCTAATGTTACCTTCGACTGCTGAAAAGACAAATAAGCATATTATTCAATGAACTCCCACCCTCTTAACAAAGGTCTTTGTGGTCCAATTATATAATTAATTCATGCATTTTTTTTTCAATTATTTGGGGGCTTTAGTCAACCTATGAGAAATTCCATATAAATTAACATTAGGGGTATTGATGAAATGCAAATAGATATGATTGTAAAGAACAAAGACCTTCCAATCCGAATGTCAAAGTTATGAAAGGTTGCCTCTTGGAATTGGAAAAACTTTCACTCTAATAGATTGAAAATATGATATTCTAAGCCTACCATATCTCTTTTGACAAAGCCAACTAGCCAAACCATAGCACGCCACATTGTGGGCCAAATTAATGCAAATATAAGCCATCAGTCTTCCACCATGATAGAGACAGGTATATATGAGAGATCAGCAGGAAAAAAAACAAAAAACAAAAAACACACACACACACACACAAGTTTCCCTAACTCTGCAAAAGTTATATATATATATATATATATATATATTACATGTGTGTTATAACTGGCTGCCAATAGCAAGCTGCCACATCCTAATTATTGGAAGGTATATAACCATTTTGAAAGGATAAAATGCAGGACCGATCAACACTATCTCAATTTTTAACTTAAATTAGTAAAATAGCACTTATCCCTGATTAACCCACCTGACTAATAATTCAATTGCGTGTGCAATTTTGCAGCAATGGTTAAAGCATTAATTGTAGAGACATTGTCGTCTCCTTTTCCAGCAACCAAAGCATTAGCAATTTTAGACCATTAAAACCTATCCAAATCCCAACCACATAAAGCAGGGGAATGATGTATTAGTATTAGGATAGCATGATGATGTGCGTCCAGTGAGTGGACAAGTTAGTCCATTGGGACAAATCAAACCTTACTACTGTAACATCTAAATTTAAAAGAGCTTTCTAGTTTCTCATCTCTAGTTTCAATAAGAACTTGGGCTTAGTTTCAAAAGGGAAACTTAGTCAAGACTGGATTGAATTGTTATCTTCCTTAAAATTCAGTGGTTCTTCCTCTTGATTCATTTTATAGTCATGCATATATATAAATTTAGACTCTCTTTGTCCTCCAAATACTGCAAAACTCAAGTAGGATCATAGGTTAAGTAAGAATCACATACTGTTGTACAGTCATCCATCTAATAAGCTGACCACTAAACATTGTTTTAGACAAGTCATCATTCCTAAGTCCCCATTCCTATACTTAAATATATCTCATTATCATAAGACTGGAAAGGGACATCATAGTTTATGTTTATACATCCATGTTCTTGGCAACCCAAAGGATTTATTTTTAAGTATGTAGTTTACTTTTCTGCATAATTGTGTTTAGTTTGGTCTGTGCCATGCATGCTAAACCATCCTCTTTAGATATATCATCATTTAAACACCCATGTCTCAACATAATTTATCATTTTACAAGATTAAATAATGTACCCCTTAAGTGACCTTTACTTATAACAGAAAACCACACTTTCCTACATAATAATACATGCTATTTTTACTCCTTTATGGGGCAGCTCAAGTATTTCACATCCCCAAAACAAAATAGTTAAACAACATGCAGAACTCAAATTAGGACCATGTTTCCCTGCAGCAGTCAAGATCTCCATGGTTGGGTACAGGGAGGGAGGTCTTGGTCCTCTGGACCCAAGAAAGGGGAGAAGAAAAGTGCCAAACCTTGGAGGAGAGAGAGATATACAAAGAGATTGATCTTTGAACTTTCGAATTGAATCATAATGTTAAATACACTAAAAAGTGAGCTAGTGTGATAAAACCGAAAAAAAAAAAAGAAAAAGGTTTTCATAATCCATAACTCTTTTAGACTTTCATTAAATATCCTTCAAAGATGCTTTTATTTTAACTAAGCAGACTCCACACTGTTTTTGGGTTTTCAATTTTTTCATGCAGGAATACGTTTCCACTATTAAGTATGGTGTCAGCTATAAGGAAAGAAAAATAGTATGGTGTCAGATATAAGGAAAGAAAAAGCACCAAAGTTTCTAAAAGGATTATTCATTCACATAAAAAAAATAAAGAAACTGCTATATTTTAACATTTACTTTGCAATATTATATATTTTAATTATTGCATAGAAGTTTATGTAACAAAGTTTATTAAAGAAACCCTTAAGTAAATAATGTACCCATTAAGTGACCTTTACTTATAACAGAAAACTACACTTCCCTACATAATGATACATGCTATTTTTACTCCCTAACTTACACAGCAGCTCAAGTATTTCACATCCCCAAAACAAAATAGTTAAACAACATTCAGACCTCAAATTAGGACCATGTTTCCCAGCAGCAGTCAAGATCTCCATCTATAAATTTTTAATAGTGTTCAAAGACTCAGTCCAGAGTTAGGGTGCTTCTCCTTGCAACTTTTCAGGCTTTTCTTTTCCTAAGCTAGTTGTTTGATGCATGATGTTGAAGTTCCAAGTTTGGACTATTGTTCCAACTGGTTTCTCTTTCCCTCTTTTTCCCATTTTTTTTCCTACATTTATTTATTTCTTTTCTCACTACCTTTCTTCAATCCTCAACTATCTAGCCAGCCTGAAAAACCAATAAGGCTTCGTTACATCAAACATTGGTTAATTTCCTATTGAGTCCTCTGTAAGGATGTCGGTAACACAAATCTTGTACATATTCTTAATTTCCTTTTCCTAGATTTGCACTCAATTTGGTTAAAACATCCTAGAATGGAGAGCATATAACTATGAATCTAAAAATCTGAAACCTTAAACTAAATCTGAAAGAAAAGCAAACTGAAAATCACCCAAAGTAAAAAGACATGAAAGGAAAGCAAGAAGTAGTCATACCTTACCAGAAGAGAGACGAAGCTGAGGAGAAGCAAAATTGGAAAGCAAGAAAGTGGTTATACCTAAGGAATCCAGCTAGACAAGGTTGCTCTAACAGAATGGTGCATATAACCCATACTTTTCTGCATAACACCAGTAGTTCTTGAAGGGACTGACAACCCGCAAGTCTGGCTGTATGTCTTGAGCTACAAGAATCCAATTGAGTTGGAACTTGTCGCACTTTAAAGCTAAGCAATGGAGTAATTAACAGTAGAAAACTCAAAACTTTTACCTTCTTTATATGGTCCTGGTAGAGACTTGAAACCAGAAAACTTTTATGCAGAATGAAGTCTGTTCTGACAATAGAGTTACAAACTGGTTGGGTTGGTTAAGGGATCAAATGACCTTATTATACTATGAAATTTGGATGACAAGTACTTATCTACTTTAGGATTAAGCCTGTAAAATTTTAAGAATTTTGAAAGTATATAACTACATTAACTTCAATGGGAAAGTTAGGAACAACATGCTGCACAAGTGTGGACAGCATTTAAGTCATGTAATATAAAAAAGGTATCATGTGTAACTATGTCAAGGTTGGCACTAGGTATCATGGGTTAGTCTATAGACCTTTATTTTAGTAGATTTATTTCTTAGATTGAATTGTATACATCCAATTTCTGTAAAATGACCAAGGGAACAATTTAGTATGATGGAATAATTTTTCCTTATTCCCTAACCCCTAGTGTACTATGTTTATTTCTAAGGAAGGGGACAAATAGTAGATGTGACAATGTGTGTGTGTGTGTGTGTGTGTATAGAGTACAAGGAGGAAACAATAAAACATAATAGTTGTAATTTGTAACACTGCAGAAAGAATATTATAATGAGGTTGTACTTGCAAGCAAGAAAAAAGGCAAGAGAAGCTGAAAAGCTAGAAGGCCATAAATTAATAGCTGAAGTAAACCATACACGCAAGAGAAGTATCACATGAAATAGCTGTTACCAAGAGATTCTAACTTTGTCTGCCAATGTATTTTACTTTACACCTTCGTACACTTTGGTCTGTTGTACACGGGTCCTGCCTTGGCATCCTTTCATGGCATTGCTGTGTACCAAGAAGAAAATGAACTACTCAGCCTTGGTAAAGCATGGCATAGGCAAAAGTTGTTGCTCATTGATGCTCAAAAGGGATATGTTCACTTGTACTAAAATCAGACAAGAAACCCAGTTTTGTAAAGAATCACGATCAATGCAGTAGTCTGCATCAATCATCAACATCTAGTGGTCCTCTACATGCCCTTTTCATATAAACCATATTCATTTGCCCATTGATGCTATGCAGGACATCACATATGCCAACAAAGTACATGTTTGATTTGTCCCCAGCAATGAATTCATATACTCTATTGTTCACCTCAATAAAACTCACACCTGGCATCTTTTCCACACCTGTGTCCCTTATAACCTTCCTTATCATCTGAGATTCACTCCACTTACCAAGCGCAGCATACGTATTGGATAAGAGTAAATAATTTCCACTATTATGGGGCTCCAACTTTATTAGATGACACAATGCTTCTGCTGCTAGCTCAGCATCACCACATCTAGTAGACACAGCAAGAAGAGATCCCCAGATAGCTGCATTTGCTTCAAAGGGCATCAGCCTAACTAGTTCCTTTGCTTCTTGGAGATAGCCAGCACGCCCAAGCAAATCAATCATGCAGCCATAGTGCTCAATCTTTGGTTCAATTCCATATTTTGACTCCATAGAGGTGAAATAATCACGGCCCAGTTCAACCAATCCAACATGGCTACAAGCAGAAAGGATGGCAATAAAGGTAATTTCATTTGGCTTGACTCGAGCCTTCTCCATCTGAGAAAATATTTGAAGGGCCTCCATTCCTAGACCATGCAAAGCAAGTCCGGCAATCATTGTTGTCCAGGTTATTATCGTTTTATGCTTCATATTCTCAAACACTTGGAGTGCTTTACTTATGTTGCCTGATTTGGCATACATATCTATAAGGGAGTTATAAAGAGGGACAATCTTATTCAACTTATGTTTTTCAATGTAGTTGTGAATCCACTCCCCCAACTCAAGGGCACCCAAATCAGCACATGCAGAGAGCACAGCCAAGATCGCAATTTCATCTGGCTGCACATTCTGGAGCTGCATTCTACGAAAGAGCATTATAGCCTCATTTGGATTATCATTCTGCGTGTAACCTGCAATAACGGCAGTCCATGAAACAACATCCTTTTCATGCATACATTCAAACAAGTTCCGGCCATTGGCCATATCACCGACCTTGGCATAACCTACAACCATAGCATTCCAGAGGGAAACATTTCTGATAGTCACTCCATCGAACAGCTTCCGAGCAGAAGATACATACCCACAAGAAGAATACATTTGAACCAGGGCTGTGGCCACACTGACATGGGACTCCAACCCATTAGCAATAGCCTGGCAATGAATCTGCTTGCCAACAAAAATGGCTGATAAATAAACAACAGCCTTCAAAACAAAAGGGAAAGAGTAAGAGTCAGGTCGCAACCCAAGTAGCTGAATGGTGTTGAAAAGGGAAATGGCACGCATGGCAGCTGAGGGAGAGGATGAGGATAATGCCCAGATTATGTTGTTGTAGAGAAAGATGCTGGGTCGATGATAATAGGTGAAAACAGAATAGGCATAAGACAAAAAGCCCAGAGAAGCAGAGTTGTATATGAATCGGGAGAGTAGGATGTCATCTTGGTCGAGACCTCTGGTAAGCATGAAACCATGTGTCTGGTGAAGGTGGCTGAGATTGGAGCAATGAAAAAGCAGCTGGTGTGTGTGTTCTGATGAACATGGACGAGGAAGCGAGGAGAAGAAGATGGATGAGGGACTCCATGTTGAGTGCCGCACAATATGCAGCTTTCGGATCTATGCCAAATTCATAGAGAATAAAACAAAATAAATGGTTAGCGTGATAATGCATTGTATAAAAGAGAAATAAAGAGAAAAGTTTTTTATTAAAGTTTTTTAGAATTGTTATGACCCAAGTCCAGCCCAAAAGCTAATCTATCCTCTAGGGGTGGGAACAATCCAGGCCAGGCTTTAGCCTAAACAGGTCAAGCCTGCATTGCAAAAGGTTGGCCTGAGCCTGACCTATTACCAGTGATAAGCTATTTTTCAGGCCTGAAGCTATTTTTCAGGCCTCACTTGGCCTGTTTGAGGAAAAATAAAAGCCTGGCCTAGCCTGAAAGCCTGCATAAAAGCCTACTTATTAGCCAAGCCAACAGGCAAGGCCACAGGCTTATACATTAAATAGGCTTTTAAACACAATCATGTACCTAAAAATACAAATCTAAATTTTAATTTTCCAATTCAGTCATACAAACAATCAAAAGTATAAATCAACCATATTCAATAGACAAAAATGATAACTCTAAATTATCCAAATTACAACAACTATTCAATCCTTAAATTACAAATGTCAAGTCTAAATCTCATATCCAATAAGTTGATAACGAATGACAAATCCAAATACAAATTAAAATACTGATAGAACCTCCTAAGAGGTAGCAGGCATAAGTCAACATCCAGCATACAATGCATCAAACTCTCAAGGTGATCTCTTCCTCTTTCAATCGCCTTGAAAATAAGAAATAAATTGGTTATCAAACCATAAAAATAATATAAGCATACAAAACTATATTTCAGCAAACAAGAGTTGAACCAAAAAAAGAACTTCAGCAGTGGCAAATCAGTAAAAGAACTTGAGCAGCAAAAGAATTTCAGCAACAAACAAAACAAAAATAATATCACGTAAAGCAGAACAAGGAACCAAAACACATAATATTTACAACACAAAACTGATTACGAAATAACACATGCCTATATTTCTAGGGGTGGGTAAAAAGCGATATAAACCAAACCAAACCTTAAACTGAACCAAAACCACACCTAAAAAAACCAAACTACTAAGTTTAAAAACTGAAGTGGTTTTTCTTTATAAAAAAAGTTTGGTTAACCATTTATAAACCAATTCGGTTAACTAAAATTAACCAAACCTAAAATAATATATCAATTTACATCATCAATCTCTCAGAAGTCAAAAACCAAAATCACTTTTCGACATTTTCGTTCACGAGCCCTAATCCCAATTCTCTGATCATGTTGTTCCCCCCAACCTCCACCTCTGCGCCCTAATTTCGTTTGTAGCCAACCCATCCATCATCAATCGTTTCGTTCGCATCTGTTTCAAATCGGTAAGCTCTTTCTCATCGCTACTTGTTTCCACCATCTTCGTTGCTTACCATCTTTGTCTCAAGTAGTATTTTACCATCTTCATCTCGTGGGTTCATTTTTTAGGTTGTGGGTTCATTTTAGATCTGTTCGTGGGTTCACCAACCACTTGCTTTTCGCTTTTTGGTTCTTTTCTTCCAGGTATGCGGAATGCCTCTTCTTTGTTCATTAGCTCATGGGCTATTCAATGAAAAGCCAGCAGTGAAAACTCTTCCAATTTTCAGAATGATGAATATCTCTTACTTAGATTCTCTGTTTTGATTCCCTTCAAAGTTTTATGGTAGCCGTTCAATAATTTGATTTTAGTTTCTAATATTTTATTTGAATTTCAAGAAATGTCATTATTTGGGGTTGTGGTATATCAGTAGCTCTTTTACTGTCTAGTTCCTGATTCATTTCCCAAGTAGCCTAAGCCCATTTGCAATTGCACAAGAATGGTGCCTATGCATGTGGCAGTTAATTGTGGGTAAATACCTTTGAATATAAGTGTTTGACCAGTTGGAACTTTGATGGTAGATGATTGCCTATATTTCTATGGTTTCCTTATAACATACCGTTGAGTTTTATGCTCGAAGGACTTGTCTTCACATATCTTAACTATCTTAGATTTCTTTTACTATAATGCTGCCTAATTGTATGGAAAATTTTATTTTCATTGTTTGTTTTTGCATATTGTTGCACTGCTGAGAACTTGAGTAGGCTATCTTCCACAAGATTGAGTAGGCTTTCTTTTTGAATCTATACCACTAACCTGAACTGCAATGGACCTGCTGGTACCCTGCTTGTGTCCCACACAGCCCCATGGTTTCTGCTCAAGAAACTCCAGTTTGAAGATCCAACCTAATTGACAGTAGGAGTGTCCCAAAAAGCCAACGGTTAACCCAATAATTCAATCAACAACAGATTACAGATGTGATAAAATTGTTTGGCAATTTTTTCTGGCATTCATAACTTAACATACCTGAGCTACATCAACACCAACAATCTCCATTTGACCCCCTTGATACAAAAATTCAATTGCTACGTAATCTGGTTTTTGCTTGATTCTTCCACGCAGATAGCCAAATTCTGGTTTTTGTACTCACAAGGTACTCTGCTCCACTCCATTAAACCCAGGCAGAAAGAATCAGTAACACTTGATTAATAAAATAAAATATAAAAATTTGGAGCACTGTATATATATGCATAACCATAAATAATTAAAAATTTAGAGTATCTATGGCCATCAAATTTTCCGTTTGTTTTGCTATCATAGAGATTGTTATTTAGGTGCCCTTTATTTTTTTATTAATAATCTATATTCGATATTATTGTCCTTCAGCCAAGTTGATCTCAAGGTTCTTGTTAAAGTTGGTCAACCTCAAGGCATTAAACTTGCAGTGAAGCTATTTATTCACTCAGTTGTCATCTTATTTCTTATTCTACTTGTGTGTCAATTTATCTTTGTGATTTTAATTTTCAGTTATCATCTTTACTCTTCTATTTATTAAAGTTTATAAAATCATCTGACAAAGAGAAGCCATAAGGAGCAAGAGAAGGAGAGTGAAGCCAGTTGGAGTAGCAAGAGTTTCATAAAAATTTGCCTAGACTTCCTAAGGTAACAAATTCAACTACTGTTCTGCATAAACTCCAATTTCTGCATATTTTTTTCTGCATGTTCATCTGCTGTACGAGGATTATGTTATCTCTTGAATTGTTGCTGTATGCTGTATGCTGTATGCAAAAGCAGGATCAAAACTGATTAGGAACTGATCCTTCCTTAATTATCAGCTAGCATAATAGGTTCTAGATCCTTCATTGTTCTATTAACAAAAATATGTAAATAAAAGAAGTTGTGTGCATATAACTTCTGAACTGTTGCTACAACTTTCTGCAGTCATTCATCAGCATATCAAAATAAGATTCATTCACCAGTATATCAAAATAAGATTCATTCACCAGCATACCTGTCTCCACCGTTGCCTTTGAGTCTGCTTTTAGTACAAGAGGAAGGGTGCTTGATCCTTATCGTAGTTCCTTAATACCCAAAATGGTGGAAGCACTTGTTTGCACACAAGATTGGATAAAAGCAACACCATTCTCGTTGCTTTCAACTGAGGACTTTGAGCAAGGTAAATTAATGTTGGTGTTCCACATATTTTGATTATGTTGTTATATTATGTTTTGATATGTCATGAGATGTTTTTGTTCTTTTTGCAGAGATGGTTTCTCAACAAGAAGTTGCATGTTCGGCCGCTACTAGTCTTGATGATTGAAGGGGTTTAATTTGCCTGTATTTGATGTTTGTCTTTTTATTTGGGTTTTATGATCATTGTGTACTGGACTGAGTTTTAATTAGATGTTTGGATCATGTATTTTTCTTACTAATATCATACATTAAAATTCTGTTTAAACTTGTGTCATTCACCTCCATATAACTTTTTATGTCTGCATTTTTAAGCTGTGATATCTGAATTATCTAGTTGACCAAATTTAGCCAAGTTGGAGCAGAGTACTGACTGTACTGTGCAGCCCCATTGGAAGTGCAGTGAAGCAAGTTTCCTATTGCATTGTAATTTATTAGTTAATTTTCTACACTGTTTTAATGTAATTTATTTCATTGCAATATAAACACTAATAAACACTTTCTATATTGCAGGACAGATTATGCCACACATAATTGTTGCAGAAAAGTAATTGTTGCAGTCAGAAAAGTAATCTAGATATGGAACAGATAGCCGAAAAAAACATGATCAAAGCCTTGATCATTATAGTGGTCATTTCCATTTTTACAGCAGTATATTCTAACTAACTCTGTGCTTGCTGTTTGCAGGAAAATGCTGTGACTTCCATCCTTGCTTGGTGTTGGTTTAAGCCTCCAACGGTTACTCTTGAAAGCCAACTTTAATGTCTTATCTTAGTTCTCTGCAGCTGAGGTAATTTCCACTTTTTTCTGGTATTTGGTACCTTTCTTGATATCTTTGATTCTTTTCCTACATTTGTTTCTTTGTTTTTTTTTTTAAAAATTTCCCTTCTTTTTTATTGCTGAATGATTCCTTACCTACTGAAGGTGGGAAAGAGGGGGTTGATACTTGATAGAATGTATTTCGTTTGCAGTACTTGATTCTTAGTCATATTCAACAAGGGAGAGTAAGACACAAATGGTCATCAGCAGCTGCAACTAGTGCTACAATCATCAGCAGTAAGGTGAAAAGCCAAGCAGGGTTTAATGGTGGTTATCATTATAGTGGTCATTTCCAGTTTTAGCTAGTAGCTACTCCTTCTCTTTGTAGTCTGAAGATAGTGATTTGAATGTCCATATTCTGATTATTCTAGAATTTACACATCCTCCAATACAGAACTTTGGTGATAGACTTGAGGTGCATTTCCTTGCCCATGTTCAGGGTGCTAGCGCATTTGAAGTTGCTGCTAGACACAGATTGGCATTATCGTTATACCTGCTGTTCCTTTCTATAGTTATGCTGTCCCAGCATATGTAATAATCTGGTTTTGATTTCAGTTAACCAATGACCACTTTTTATAGTTATGCAAATACATTTCTTGTTTACTCTGATGTAGTTTGGATTATATACTGTTTTGGTAGTCTGAAATATGCATGGTTTTTTTATGGTTTTTGAACCGGTTAACCGGTTTTTTTTATGGTTTTTGAACTGGATAATTGGTGTTTTAAGGTTTAAAACCGGTTTTTAAGGCTTAAAACCAGTTAACCGGTTTTTTTTAATGGTTTTTGAACCAGTTAACCAGTTCACCGAACTGCAAAACCAGTTTCATGGTTTGGTCTTTCTTCTTGTAAAACAAAAGTGGTTTGGTTTGGTTTTTTTAAACCATATTTCTGATTCGGTTCAATTTGGTTTGGTTTTTCAATTTGGTGAAAACCAAACCATGCCCAGCCCTATATATTTCAGCAAACAAGAGTTGAACCAAAAAAAGAACTTCAGCAGTAACAAATAAGTAAAATAACTTCAGCAGTAAAAGAATTTCAGCAACAAGCAAAACAAAAATAATATCATGTAAAGCAGAAGACAAATTTCACCAAATATGGAGTTTCTGTGGAAACAACCAAAAACAGAAAAGAAATTTAACAGAAAAGCACATGCCATTAACAATGTCTCAATCTATGCCAATGGTTAATTAATGGACAAAAGGACTAATATAATGCTCATACATATCTCTAAATAGCTAGATAGAAGCCGCAAACATACACTTTAGCTTCTAAAGTAACATTTTAAAAGGAACTTGAATATATTTCAATCAAATAGCCTTATGAGTTTTGATATAAAAGCAACCAATTGAGAGGGTCTGAGGAAACAACAAAAACCGAAAGAAAATTGGAACGGAAGCACACACGCGAAAACAAATTATCTATGCCTAAAATTAGGCTACTGAAGAACGAAAAATGTGCTGGTATCAAACATCAAACATCAAACATCAAACATAACGAATGAAGCACAAACAGCAGTCAGTAGTCATATTTGGTCTGTTAGATTTTAATTAACTACTAGCTACAAACAACAAGCTACAGGTTTGGTTGATATCATATAGTCAATAATCAAAACATGAGTTTGGAAGATTATTATACCCAAGCATCTGATGTTTTTCTAACATCTATTGAAATCTGGCTTCACACTTGGGAAACCAAAATAATAAAAAGGAAAAAGATAAGAAATCCAGCAGCATGCCCTTAGGAAAGGGACTTAGGAATGATTGATATTAATCTATATACCAGCCCTAGCCTTCTGAAAGGGACTATGAAAAAAGAAAGAAAAATAGAGCTACTGATGAAAAAGGGACTTCGAAAAGCTTAGACTAACTCACCATCAGAAGACGGCCACGGATGGGGGACGGAGGAGCTTCGGAGCTCGGACAACGACGACAGAGATTGGGTTGGTGCACGGTGGTCAGGCAGAGCAGAGAATGAAAGAGGGGCGTGGAGTTGCCGTCGTCAATGGGGAGGGGATGTTGTAGGTAATGCCGTAATGGTACTTGGGGTTAAATATATTAATTATATTATTCAAATGTTAAAATTATTAATTATATATTATATATAAACATACGTATATTATTAATATATTTGTTAAAATTATTTATATTATTCAAATCTTAAATATATTAATTATATATTATATATAAAAATATGTACACCTATTATAATAAATCAAAATAATAGTTTTTTCAAGAATTTTTTCCCTCTTATGAAAATATTTTTTCCTCTCAACCTTTCATGCAATGTTTTTTCTCCAAAAAATTTTTAAAAGTTATTTACTAAATTTTTATTAATTATAAATTTAATTTCACTGACTGTTTCTAATCATAATTTTTTTATTTTCATAAAAGTCTCTTTAATATTTTTAAAATTTTAAATTTTATATTTAATTATATATTTAACGATTTCATATTAAATTTTAACGTTTATATTTAACTCTATATTTAATGATTCCATACTAACCTTATTTTATAATAGAATTAGAAATTTTATTTCAGTTTTTAATTTATAATTTATTTTTCACTTAAATTAGTGTATTTTTAAATTTATGCAACTTAATTTTTTAATTGTGTAAATTAGCTAATTATCTTTTATAATATTTAAAAGTAATAATTTTTCTAAAAAAAAATTTTCCTCTTATTGAAACCTTTTTATCTGTTCAATAACTTTTCATATAATTTTTTTTTAAGAAAATTTTTTTAAAGTTATTTACTAGATTTTTATTAATTATAAATTTAATTTTATATCAATTCATTAATTACATCTAATCATAGTTTCCTTATTTTCATTAAGACCTCCTTAATATTTTTGAACTTTTAAATTTTATATTTGATTATATATTTAACGATTTCATATTAAATTTTAAAGTTTGCATTTTATTCTATATTTAATAATTTCATACAAAACCTTATTTTAGAATAGAATTAGAAATTTTTTCAATTTTTATTTTATGATTTTTTTGTTTTTTCACTTAAATTAGCATATTTTTAAGTTAACGTAAATTAATTAAATTACTTTTTATAATATTTAAAAATAATAGTCTCTCTAAAAATTTTTTTCTTTCATGAAGATTTTTGTTTCAACTCAAACTTTACATACAATCTTCTTTTCTCCGAAAATTTTTTTAAAGTTATTTAGTATATTTTTATTAATTAAGAATTTAATTTTATATTAATTTATTGATTGCGTCTAATTATTAATTACTATATTTTAAAAAAGTTTTCTTTATATTTTTTAAATTTAAAATTTCTTATTTAATTCTATATTTAGTAACTCTAAGCTTTCTTTTGGGTTAGATTATTTTTATTTCATATGTTTCACTTTTTTTTAGTTAGATTATTTGCTTTTCATCTATTTAGTTTTCTTTCGAATTACATTATTTGTATTTTTTCTTTATTATTATTGGCTTCAATATTTTTTTATGGTTCACTCTTCTTCTTTCTTATAGTTTGTGTTTTTTTTTTCTTCCTTATAATTTTATTTCATTTTGTTTTATTTACTATAGATCAATGGCGGGATATTTGATAAGGTTGATAACATTTCTTCTTTGAAACAATCATGGAAGATTAAAGTCGAGATTGTTAGATTGTGAACTATACCTGACTTTAACTTACCTAATAAATTTAATAACATAGAAATGGTGTTGGAAGATCAACATAGTGGTAGAATCGATGCAACTGTGAAGAAATCATTTATTCAGAAGTTCATTGAACTTCTGAAGGAAGGAAAGATTTATGAAATCACTCAGTTTGAAGTGATTTAGAATAGTAGATCTTATCAAATTACCAAGTATACTTTTAAAATTAACTTCTAGTATTCGACGTCTGTTCGTGAAAAGCAAGATTATAAAGAATATCTAAGTTTGGTTTCATGTTTTCTAACTTTGATGAGATTATCAACAGAGTTGCAGATGAAAATTATTTAGTTAGTGTAATTTATTTAATTTAATTTAATTTAATTTATTGTTAATTAATTTAATTTATTTTATTTTTTTGTTAATTAATTTAATTATTTTTTATTATTTCTTTTCTACATTAGAATATATTATATACAAATTTTTATATTATTGTAGATGTTATTGAAAAGCTTGATGGCTATTATAAAATTAAAGACTTTAATAAGGGTGAAAAATCGACTAAGAGGATTATCATTTATTTTCAAGATTTGCAGTATGATTATTCTGTTTAGATTTATTCTTCATATTAATTTTTTTAATTCAAATTTAAATGTTTCCATATGCTGAAAAAAGTTGCTTCTTACTTATTGAAAAAAAAGAAGGTGCTTATGTGTTAATAATTCAATGATGTAAAATTAAGAATTATCAAAGTAATAATTCAACAATAACAATTATTTAAATATTTATTTTTTTGTTTCATTATTGATATAAAGATCTTTTTTTTTCTAATGATTCTTACAGGAAATATTAACTCCCGAAAGTTATCCAATTCTCTTTATGCTAGTAGACTCCTTATTTTAAAATTACATCTAAACAAATATAACTTTTTTTGGTTTATTCTTCTTTTAAATTATGTTGTATCATAATTTACTATCATTTTTAGTTATTATCTAATGCGTTCTATAAAAACAATTGAGATTGTGAGTTTCTTATTACTGTTGCAAGTAGCCAACTAATCAATATTTATCTTCTATAATTGGAGACTTCCTTCATTTTCTTTAAAAATTTTGTTGCTATATTTGATTACCTCATAATATTATCATATTCTAAAGGAAAGAGGTGTTGTAGTTTGATACACTTCTATCAGTGTATGTTTAATTTTATTTGGGTTGACAACTAATATATATATTATAATAAATTTTATGATTTTATGATTAATATTATTTACTATGATGCTAATTTCCTTTTATATATAAATTTAATCAATCTATATTTATATCGTCTAACGATAGAGAATATCTTTTATACAAGTTTTTTTTAATATTAATGTGAAGATAGATGCTGTAAATATTAGTCTATATTATTTTAAGTCATAACAAATATTAGTTTGATAAGTTTTCTTGCTAAAACAAAATTATCTAATAATTTTTTCTTATTTGTCATGACCAACAAGTAGTTACAATTATAACTACATATTTATATTCAATTATTTAATTGAGTTAGTGAATTTTGGATTTTATAATCTTTTAATTTAAATAAGTATTATAGATTGTTACTAATTAATAATTATTTTATTTATTTAGAAATCTAGTAATATATAAAAATAATAACTCTTACAAAAGTTTTTTCCCTTTTATAGAGACATTTTCTTTCTACTCAACAACTTTTCATGCAGTCTTCTTTTCTCTGAAAAATTTCTTACATTTATTTACTAAATTTTTATTAATTATGAATTTAATTTTATATCAATTCATTAATTACATTTAATCATTAGTTATCATATTTTTGTAATAATATTTTTAATATTTTTTAAATTTTAAATTTCATATTTAATTCTATACCTAATGACTCCATATTAAATTTTAAAGTTTATATTTAATTCTATATTTAATAATTTCATACGTAACCTAATTTTAGAATAGAATTAAAGAGTTTTTTCAATGTTTTATTTATGATTTTTTTCACTCAAATTAGGAACTTTTTTTAAATTTACATAGCTTATTTTTTAATTAGGTAAATTAGTTAAATTATTTAATTTTAAAATTTATTAAAATAATAAGTATGAGAGGCATGTTATGAATTCTAATGTCAAATCTTACTCACAAGTTTTGAACTTAAACTCGAATCTTAACAATTATAGGCATTTTCTTCATATCAAATTTTAATCTCATTAAATTAAGAATTATCACTCTATGCCAATTAGTTACTAGGCATTTAAAAATTGTGTTGGGAAATACATTTTTTATAATTTAGTTAAAATAAATAATTACTCTTTATAATTTCATTCAATTTGGATTTTGACCCTTATAGTTTTTTCTTTCGATATTGGTTCTTATAGTTTTATTCATTTAGATTTTGGTCCCTCAGGGATCAATACTTTAATAATTGAAAACTATAAGAACTAATCTTTTATAAAAAATAAGGACCAATACCTTACTGATACCTTACCAGTAAGGACCAAAATCTAAATAAATGAAACTATAGGGATCGATATACAAAGAACAAAATTATATGGACCAAAATCCAAATCGAGTGAAATTATAAGGACTAATTATTTATTTGATCTTTACAATTTAATTTAATTATTTTCTTTTCTAGCTAAAAATATTTTACAGGTAATAATTTAATTATTGTTTGCTTTCTTCTTTTTCCTTTAATTTTTCATTCTGTTTTTTTTATTTATTATAGATAGATCGCAAAGAAATTAGAGAAGTTTAATGGCACTTTTCCTTTAAAATAATTTTAGAAGATTAAAGTCAGGATTGTTAAATTGTAAATTACATCTAGCTTTAACTTATCTAATAAAGTTAATTAATAGCATATAAATAATGTTGTAACACAACATGATAGTAAAATCTATGCAACTATAAAGAAATCATTTGTTTAGAGATTTATTGAGTTTATGAGGAGGTGAAAGTCTTGGAGATTACTCAATTTGCAATGATTCAAAATAGTGGATCTTACTGTTAGGCATACTTTCAAAATTAACTTCAGTATTTGACTTCTGTTGATTATAAAGGAATATATATTTAAACTTGATTTCATATTTTCTAATTTTGATGAGATCATCAACATAGTTGCTATTGAAAATTATTTAGTTGGTACAATATTTTATTTTATACATAATATTTAATTTAATTCTTTTTGTACTATTTCTGTATGAGATATGTGATATTCAAATTATGAATGTAAACAGGACCTCATGGGGTGGAGAGTGCTCTCCCTATCCCCATTACGGGACCCATTTATAATTTTCATAAGAAAATGAGTATCTGCAAATATCTACGTATATTCAATAATTTAAAATCAAAATTTAAAATCACAAATTTAAAAATAGAGTAAACTCGCAATTTGGTTATCCAAAAATTGGGTAGACATCACTTTGATCTTCCAAATAATGTTAGCATCAATTTAGTCATTAAATCTTGGAAGGTAACATCATTATGATTCTTAAAAAAAATTTATATCAATTTAGTCCCTCAATTATATAAAATTGACATCAATTTAGTCTTTCAATCATAAAAATTATATCAATTTATCCCTATTTATATGCAAAAAGATAATTTTGATGTTATCTTTTATGATTTAAGAACTAAATTGATGTATTTACTCTTTAAAAATATAAATGGATAATATTTAGCATCATATACCATAATTTTGTCTATTAATTTATATACTTACAAAATTAAAATAATATATCACAAATAACATATCATGTTGAATTATATTTTATAGTAATCAATTCACATAAATACTTATTATTTGAATTATATAAATTCTTTTTAATAATTTTAATCATTATGAATTCACTCATAAGAAAACATTCATTGTAAAAATAATAAGAATATACAAATTTTCATATCATCTCAAAGAAAAGGAGAAAATCATAATATGTATAAAAAGTTAAAAGGAAGCAAAATTGCAAGTATCCACAGTGTGGATAGTATGATTTCTGCCCTGTCTCTATTTATTATATAGGTATCCATTCTTTATCCCATCATTGCTAATCCCCATAGATCCTAACAGTGTGAAGATTTTTGCCATTTTTAATTTAAATTTCTATGCTATTATAGATGTTATTAGAAAGCTTGATGATTATCATGAAATTTAATATTTCAATAAGGATAAAAATTTGATCAAGAATATTATTATTTATCTTCAAGATCTGTAGTATGATTATTCTATTTAGATTTGTTTACGTATTATATTTAGTTAGTTTACATTTAAAGATTTTCAAACATATTTTAGGAATAAAAAGTTAAATTACACATTATGGAGTGAGTATGTTGTATGCTGAAAAGGTTTCTTCCTACTTATATAAAAAAAGGGTACTATAGTATTGAGAATTCAAGAGTAAACCCCCTTTTTGGTCTTCTAAAGATATAAGTGTCATCATTTTATTCTTTCAAAGAATTTTGTTATTAATTTAGTCCCTGAATCTAGAAAGTGATATGATTTTGATCCTTCAGAGAAATTAATTTTAATTTAGTCCCTTAATGATCGAAAAATATTGTCATCAATTACTTTCCCAATTATACAATATTGTCACAAATTTAGTCATTTAATTATTAAAATTTTATTAATTTAATCCCTATTTATTCATAGAAGGACGATTTTGATTACAATTCTTAAATTCAAAAACTAAATTAATAACAAAATTATTTAGAGAACTAAAGTGATGACACATATATATTTGGAGGATTAAAAAATAGTTTACTCATAATTCAATGGTGTAAACTTAGGAATCATTAAGTTAGTAGTTTAATAGTAACAATGACTTAAGTATTCATTTTTTTTATTTATTTCATCACTAATTTGAAGATTTTTCTTTCAATTATTCTTACAAGAAATACTAGTCCTGAAAGTTAACTAATTATTTTTGTGCCAACAAATATTCATTCAAATGACTTTAGTTTTTTTTAATTAATTTATATTTATATGGTCATTAATTGTAATGACAGATGATATCTTTTAATACAAGTTTTTTCATAAAAAAAAATATTAGTGTAAAGAAATATATTGTAAATATTGGTCATTATTACTTTAAATTACAACAACTATTAGTTTTACTAACTCTTCCTTTTTTGTCATGACCAACATATAACTATAAATATAATCACATATTTATGTTCAATCATTTACTTAGTTTGATGAATGAGTTTAGATTTAATTCATTATTAATGTCAAAAATTTTACATTATTATCTAATTATATATTGTCAAATTATTAAATTTTTTTTGACTAAAATAGAAACTATCTAAAATATCAAGCACTTTTAATTATGTGGGTAAATGTGATTAGATGACAGTATAAAAAAATTTTATACAGACAGTGTATCAAAATTAAATTTTTAGTAAATTATGTATTTTGTAATCTTTTAATTCAAATAAATATTATAAATTATTATTAATTTATAATAATTTTATTTATTTCTTAAAATAAATTCATTGTGCATCACATGAATACAAATCTAATATGTGTGTATGTATATACATATATACATACATAAAATGAAAAATTATAAATAGGCTTATAAAATATTATAATAAAAAATTATAAACAGCCCATAGACCTATGACAAATTGCATTGTTATGACTCAAACATACGATAAGAGGAGCTCATCCCAAAAGATTAGTGTAGGAGTAATTCATAACTTAAATATCACATTGAGTTTTCTATTTTACTTAATGTAAGATAAAAATTACTTCTCTCCTTTTATGTCCCTTTTCTCTGTCCCACCAATCAAAATTTGCCAACTAAATAAAAATAACACGTCAGCTTTTTTGGCCGTCTAAACACATGTTAACGCCGTCAGCTTTTTCCCTGTCTTGAGAACGAATTTGGCCTTTTCACCTTCTCTCTTTCGATTCTTCAAGATCCATATCAAAGTTCACCAAATTCACACCCATAGGCCATGGAACTACATAATGCCAACAATGGAGGAGTTTTCGAGTTTTCAAATCTAAATGCCCACAACTTAGATTCACCTTCAGTACCCCTTTGCGATCTGTTTCGTCCATCTCTAAGCTGAGATTCGTCAAGGTTCAAATGTAGAACAACAATACTCCTAGTTTTAATTCTTTCTGTGATGTTCCGGTTCCATCCTTTCTAGTTTGGGATTAGGTTCATCAGTTTTTAATGAAATTGGTGCTAGCAAGGCTTCTAAATGGGGCATTTTTTCTTTAAAGTCACGTTGCCATCTTTACTTTAAATTGTTAAAGATCGCTCTGGCCACATCCACAAAAAAAACAATTTGATATGATGTTATAAGTGTTGTTGACTCCCCAGGTTCAAGAGCAAAACTTCTCCCCAGGATTGGTATGGATTACTGATAACAATGGCACGCTCAGTTATGATTAATCACCACTTTCACAGGCTAGAGAAAGCAACGGAGAGTTATAAAAAGGTGTTCATTCCCCTTATTTCAGAAAAGAAAAATTTCCACTAATTTAAATTATATTGTATTAGATTAGAAGATTAAGAAATGGATGAAATGTGGGATTCTAAATTATGGAAGTGGACGACCCATCGGCGAATGGGGCAAAGCCGATGAACTCCTAGTTTGGTTATTTTGGGCAAAGCTATTACCTAACAAATGTCTGCAAGGAAGTCACCGTTTTGGTTAGATAATGGCAAACAAGGACGTTAAGATAATAGATGAATGATGTGTAAACTCTTTATCTTATTTGGCAAAATATAATTAGGGAGACAGAGAATGGGACACATAGGGGGGACAGCAGATTTTAATCCTTCAATGTGAGACATAACATAACAAAAGAAAAAAGCACATGCAAGAAATATCTCTTTTGTAAAGAGACAATTTTAATTAAGTAATAAAAACAAAAACAATTAAATCATTGTATCCTTAATGCTGTGTTTAGATGAGAAGTTAAACAGGAAAAATGAGAGAATGAAAAGATTTATTATAGGCCTTTCCTTTGTTTAAAAATTTTTATAAAAGAAGAGAAAAGAACTGAAGATTTTTAAGTAATATTTTAAAATCCTCCTTTACTAATTTTTGTGAACATTTTAAAGTTTCATCAATTTAGAGAATTTTAAGAGATTTAAAATATCTAAACAAGGGAAGGAAAAAAAAATTTATTAATTAACCTTCTATTTTCTTTTCTTTACTTTTCTTTCATTTTCTTTAAATACATTTTCTTTCCATTTCTTTCAAATTCATAAACATAATCTTAGGATGTGTCTGGACAAAGAATTTTAAGGAAAGAATGTAATTTTTGAAAGGATTTAAAATTTTTTATTATAAATTTCTTTTAGAGGGTTTTTTTTATCTTAAATGAGGAATTTGAAATGACACATAATCAGGTGGAATTTTTAAAATTTTTCGCTCCTCTTATCACTATTTTTCTCCTTTCTCTGTTCACATTCCCGTGAGCTCTCAAAATGTTGGTCAGGAAGTTTCTGAAGGTGGTGTTGTGGCTGCCAAAGCTCAAGTTCTTGGTTATGAGGTTCGATAAATTGGAAGTGACGATGGCAGAGTGTTATACGACAAGGATCTAGATATGATCTTCATCAACGACAATTGGTTCTTGTTCAACCTTCCGTTTAAGATCAAATCATCAAGTGAAACAGCTTTATGAATTGATCACTAAGTTGGATTTTTGTTTGAGTCAATATTATCCATGGTGTGATCCATCCGTATTCAAAGTTTTGGGAATTTTGGTAACACAATTGCCCTATTTGAGAGAGTGTCTAATAGAACTAGACTGATTTGTTCGAAGACAGAGTAATAGAGTATGACTCTGAGCATCACATAGAATGATCCTTGTTGTGACAAAGATCTAAACCTTTCTTGCTTGCCAAAGATAAAACCACCACCTTTTCTCTATTGCTGCTACATAGTGGAACACTATCGAAATCGGGAGAGATGGAAATCTCGTCAAACCCATCAGCAATGGTTGATCAAAGGACGTTTTAGGTATAATGAAATTTTACAATGAAAATACTTCTATAAAATTTAATAATCCAAACAAAAATTTTTATAAATGACAGAAATTTAATTGCTTCCATTTGAATTACCTTGTATTTCAAATTCCTTATATTTTAAAACTCTTCATCCAAACGCAAAATTAGAGTTTACGCACTCTACTTCTATTGGAACAAAAACAATACAGACCAGATGCCACGAAAGTAAAAAGAAACAGAAGAACAAAATTCAGCGGGGACAACGTCTGGGGTGCTTTCTTGCACCATTTTGGAGTACACCACCTGCAATCCGCAAAAGAGAGGCTGAGATTGGTATAAAAATAAACATGTGTTTTGGCTATAAAAGCCCGCAGCAGCAAACTGAACAGGGAGGGGGTAAGGGTCCATTTTGAGGGATAAAGAGAAAAATCCAGAGGGAAGAGCCTGGAGAGCAAGAGAGAACCAAAATCAAATCGAGACCAAAAATCAGGAAAAAAAAAAAAAGAGAGTGCATCGGAGTGGGATATCATCAACTTCCATTTCAGAGAAATCACAAGACTTCAGTTCTAAAAATCAGAGGTATACAACTCCCACCCTTGTGTTCTGTTTCCTTTTATCGGTGCTCATTTTTGTTAGGTAACAACAAACCAAATAAGGCACGTGGGATCAACATACGTTGGTCCGAATAAAAATGATTTAAATTCCTTAACTATCATATTCATCAGTAAATTGAGCATATATTGTTAATGGTCCTTTCCTCACAAGACATAGAACTAAAGGTTGAAAAATTAATATTTTACTATCCAAATAAAAAATACTATGAGTGCACCTAAAATAAAGCACATGGGTTTGAAATTTATTTTCTAGCATGTAAAGCGACAGAGCTTTGAAAATGAAGCATTTCCGTTCTCTCTCTCCAACCAAGCCTGCCAACCGCTAGTTTTCTCAAACTTCTATGAATCATAAATAATAAACACCAAATGCTTCACGTGAAGCACTTTGCAAGACGGTTTTTACTGAACTTGTACTTATGTTAGCATTTGATTTAAAAAGCAATGGTTCTAGACTCCCTCAAATATAATATGTCTACATCAACGTATTAAGACTCTTAGTACTATTGATTCACGTGAAGTCTTTGCTTGGGTTAATCAAGAAAGAAATTGGGTGTTTATTGAATTGGGTTAATTTATAAATTTATAAATTTATAAATTTTAATTAAATTTAATTTATAATTAATAAATTAAATTAAATTTATAGGTTGAGTTTAAAAATTTTAAATTTGATGATGATGGATAAAATATTCATGAGTTCAACTAAATTTAACTTCTCTTGTGCAGTTTGGGTTAATTTAGATTTTAAGAAAAACATTTCGCAACCAACTCTTTACTTTGACGAGTGAATTGGGTAAAAAAATACTTTCAACCCAACTCATAAATATTATTATTGGGTCACTGGTTGTTTGGGCTACACCCTTTTTATGTGGACTATTCTGAAGTGATAGTCATTGATGACCAAAAAAAAAAAGTGATAGTCATTGTAATTAGTTTAGAGACTTGGTTTATTATAGATTGATTGTTGATCCATTTACATTACTTTGTTTCATGTGTATTTATCACATGTTTTATCATTAACTTGTGAATTAAGATTTTTGATGATGGATAAATTAAAATTATTTATGATATTAGTGATATTTTAATTTTTCTAAAGATGAGAATACTTTTTTAATTTTGGATATGGATACTGGCAGAATTATAAAAAGTTTCCAATAAAATCTTTCATTGGTGCCACACATATTTTATTTTAACTATCATTAAATAATGATTTAAGATTCCAATGAAACATAAATTAAAATTAGCTATGGTGTAGCAACATTTTAATTATTCTTGAATTGTGGATATTTCTTTAATTTTAACTATGGATATTAGCAAAATTTTAGAGATTTCCAATAAAATCTTAAATCATACTTGTACTCATCCGTGTGTTCATTTGTATCATTTTTGTTATTGTTTTGTTGTTAATAGCGATTTAAGATTCTGACAATTGATAAACTAAAATTAGTTATAGTATTAGTGATATTTTAATTTTTCTAGAGGTAGGGATACTTCTTTAATTTTAGCCATGGGTATTGGGGGAACTATAGAAAGTCTTCAATAACAATCTTAAATCATCATTTTGTATTTCATTTTAATTGTTGTCTAATAATTATTTAAGACCCTCACAATGTATAAATTAAAATTAGCTATGGTATTAGTGACATTTTAATTTTTTTCCAGAGGTAAGGATATTTCTTCAACTTTAGCCATGGTCTCTAATAAAAACCTTAAATCATCACTTTACCTTTTTTCATTTTAGTTGTTGTCCAATAATAGATTAACATAACATTTATTATGCAGAAATGGTGATTCCATTTCATACTTATTCAATGTAACGGGACATTCCTATATTTGTTGACAAAAATAAGCTTGAAATGAAATCATTATTCCGTGCCTCATTCTACAAAACTATATCATAGCAAGATATAATATTTTAAATTATCAATTTTAAATAAACCTCTTTGATGATTCCGATTAATCATCAACCATAACTTAACATTCTAACTCATATATATGTAACCATAAATATAAATAGTTTTTATAATTTCTATCACTTTTTTCTTTTAAGTCAGTACGTATTCAAACTATAACATATGTAAACTTTTTATTAAACATGCTCATTTACTTCTCGTTGCTTGAATAATCAATATATTAAATCATGTTCATTTCAATTCTCTCATAAATTATATTAATAAGAAAATTGCTTCTATCATCTAAACTGTTTAGGAAAATCTACTGTTGATTTCTTTCTTTCTAAATGGAAGAGCTGTTTCAATTTGACGAGGTAAGTGGAAGTTGTATATCCTCTTCAAATGAAAAATTTGTATATCTTCTTTCATACAGTTAAGTGTTATTACTTTAGTCAAAAAAAATTTGGTTCGTTTTCATTATAATTTTTTATGCTATAGCTTTGTTTTGTGCCAGCCTTGAAAGCTCTATCATATGGTTTGCGACAATAGTTGTTGTATTGGGTGCTTCTAGATATTTTGACTTTATAGGTTATATGAGTTTATTAAAGATTCTTTATTTACAGATTACTATCTTCAAACATATTTCCTTATTTTAGTTCGATACTTGAAGGTTGTTATTTTATTTTATTTTATTTTTTACAAATATTTGTTCATTGTTATTGCTTATGTATACGATCACTTTGATTTTTGGATTATGATTTAAGATATGACAATGAGTATTATTCTTTTTTTTTTTTATTGTGCCTCTAGTCACTATTGTTTTAGTTATTTATCATTAAAGTTTCTTTTTTTTTATTTAGCGATTCTAGACTTTTTTTAAAAGTAATTTTTATTGTGTTTTTTGAATGTAACATTTTACTCATAATTTTTATAGAGAATTTCAACAAAAGTAATGGTAAATTTATTGGGTGGAAACATTAATCTTGATTATTACCATTAAAGGCCTTTATTCTTATATACATTTAGAGGATTTAAACATTGAGGGACCTTAAATTCTATCGTATTATTAGGAATTCATTTGATTCATCAAATAATTATTAAGCATTATAATTATTAATTTGTTGACTTATTTTAAAATTAAATATTTGATTTGAAATAAAAATTAATAATTGATTTGAAAAAAAATTTATTATGATATCAATCAATAATTAAAATATAATATGGTATAAAAATATTATATTTTAATAATTATATATTTTATAATTCAAATATTTTGATTATGTTTAATATTTCATATTTCTATCAAATATCTCTCTAATTATTTATAAAATTTATTTTAAAATTTATTTTGAATATCCAAAAAATTAGTATTCTAATATTTAATTTGTAATTTATATTTGATTATGGCTCTAAATCCATAATATATATTCATGCAGTTTTGAATTATATATGGTTTGTGTTTACAATAGTTTGAGAATATAATTTGCGTGTACCAACAGAAACCTACGTTCAATGGCCAACAAAGACTTTCGTGAGATTTTGACGGTTAACTGAGAACATGTATCGAGAATTTTCCATTTATTATTGTTGTGTAGATATTTTGTCGTTTGACACAAATTTTGGTAAATATATATGTATTATCCATTTTTATGGTAAGTGAAAATTTGAACATTTTTTTTGTCAATTATCAATTTTTTTTATAGATTTTAATTTTAATTAATTTAATAATCTTAAATTGTATATGCTTTAAAGTTGTTCGGATTAGTACATTTTATGTCTCAAGAAATTCTATTTTATGTTTCAAAAATTTTGTAAAGAGACATTATAATAGAAAAATAATTTTAATTAAGAAAAATTATATAAATAAATGAGAATTAATAAACATTAAAAGTAATAAATAAACCTTCAATTTAAAATCATTCAATTAATATTGTATTAAAGTGGTATAAAAGATAATATATATTAAAATCAATAAATATTAAGAGTAACAATTCAATGCTGCAATTTATTCAATCTACAATAAATATTATAATCAATAAATATTAAGAGTGCCAACATTATAAAGCATATATATTCATAGATATAAAGATATAATATTACGGTGTATTATTTATAAGATTAATGATTATTATTCTAATAATATTTGAATGACATTAAAAAAATATTTGCATATTTGAATAACATTAAGAGTAATTACATATATGAAAAAATATATCGTGAATTTGAAAGATATTATCATCATTAAATACATATTATATGATATTAAAACACATTTGAATAATATTATTAATTTAATGTTTTATATGGAAAGAAATATAATATTATTAAATAATAAATATAATATTATGATATTTTAAAATATATATTTATATCTGAAAATAGCATATAAAAAGAGAGTTTACTTATAAAAATACTAAAAAGATATGTTGACATGTGATAACGTGTCTAGAAGATATAAACATTTTAATATAAAAATATTTGATAAATAAAAATTTTGAATATGTTTCCTTGATTTGTGCTTAAATGGATCTCCAATGATATTCGAAATAATCACACATATTAAATATAATTGATTCAATCATATTTAAATTCTCTTAAATTGGCACTATTACGAAATAGAGTTCATGTGAAGTAATTTCCTATTGTATTAATATGAAATATCATAAAACATTTAATGTAGAAAATTAAAGATATTCACCCATCCATTGATTTACTATTGCATTAATACGAAATATCATATAATATTTAAAGCAAAAAATTAGAGATTTTCACCCATTGATTGATACCTAAGACTATCATGTTATTAAATTGATATTGCTTATCAAATTATATGTCACAATGCGTTCAGATTTGAAAGATAGTAAATATTTTTATATAAATAATGATATATAAAAAGTAATATTACATTAAATTATGCAATGAGAGTAAGAGATTTCTATGCAGATAATGATATAAATTTTAAAACCTATTGTCTTTTAGTTATTATTTATATACTTTTGATTATTTTATCATCTTTTTAATTATGTAATTATTGTAAGGATAATAATTGTAAGAATATTAAATAATAAAAAATATTCAACCCTATCATCAAGAATCTATTTTGCAAAAAAGAAACAACATTCATGTTAATTCTTCGTTATAAGCATAAAATCAATTAAAATCATTTGTTAATCAATGCAAAATAGAAAAGGAAAGTATATACTTCTAGCATGTATTCTTCTTACAATTAAACATATATTTTTTATTAATATCGTCACAACCCTCTCTAGGTACATTGTGATAGTTTGTCTAAGACACATGTTAAAATGTAACACTCTATAAAAGCACTACGTACAAATCCTTAGTTGATTCTCTTGCATTTAATATTGTTTAATTGGATCATTATTATTTTAAAGGTAATTACACTATTTATTATATATGAATTTCATAGATTTATCTATGTTTGAAGTTCCTTTGGTGAGAAATAAAAAATAAAAAAAAAATAATTCTTAATATGCTTCATATATACCCTCTAACGGAACACTCATACAATTAGCTATTAATTTTATAGAGTAGATAAGAAAATTATAATTAGATTTCTTAATAACGATGAAGAGTAGAATTGTAAATTAAACTTATCTATTTTAATTTCTTAGTGGATGTTCTACATTTATGATTTGATGTATGAACTTGAGTATTTTTTGATATTTAGATATTTATATTTGTTTAACTTTAGTATTTCTTGAATTAAGAAAGTTCGAGAATTGAATTTAGGTGTATAAATAATGAGAAATGAATATGTTTTCTAGATTAATTTGGTGCAGTAAATGGAATGTCTTATCAATTAAAATAGTATATTTATATATTTCTTCTTCCTTCTTAATAAAGTGAGTTTATGTTTTTTGGTAAAAATTACAAGTGGTAACTATTGCAAGAAAATTTAATTTAAATTATTTAAAGTGTATAGTAAAAATTATATAATAAAATATAAATATTTAATTATTGATGTTTGATGCATTAATCCATTTTAACTAAATAAATTATAGTAACTAATTAAACTCTCTCAATTATTTATTATGAAAGTATGATATAAGATTTTTAAATCACTATTTTTATTTATTATTTATATACTTTAATGTATTATATTATCTATCATATTATTCCGTGCATCGCACAGATACAAATCTAGTATAATATACAAGAGCAAGGCTCTAGTTCGTAGAAGTTTGACAATTGACACTCTCTGGTGCAGATACCTATCTTATTTTACCTTCTGACATGTGTCACTCTATTAAAACACTTATTAAAAACCCTTAATTCAAATATATTTAAGTATTGATTTGCTTACTTATTTTAAAATTCAAAATTTGATTCAAAATAAAAATCAGTGACTGACTCAAATTTTTTTTATTATTATATCAATTAACAATTAATATTTGATATTATGTCAAATCATAAATAGGTTTCATTTTAAAAAAATTAAATGTATCAATTATAAAGATCATCAATTACGGATTGCATATCCAAATTAACTGCTATTGAATGATATGTATTATCATTATTCTATTTTTGAATTATATATGAATTCATGCAATCTTATTATAAATAAATATTTAATTAAATTAAATATGTTATGATTTATTTCTTTATATAAATTTTAGTATAAATATATGTGATACCATATTTTATCATTATTATATGTTATGTGATATATTTTTCTCTTAGATTGTGTTTATATGAATTTGTTTTTGTTATTGTTGTTTTCTAATATCCTTACTTTGATTGTAATTTTATGCATTGCTTTTATATGTTATATTATTTCTTATTGTAAATGGATAAATATGAGAAATATCTTGCATATAACAAAGGCAAATTCATTCTCATTGTAAATGAACCATTTGGCACGCATATTAGAGGCGAGCTCAAATATCTTTCTCTAAAATATTTATCATGGATCATATTCACATAGATTCATATTTATTATTCTTTCTTTCTAATCTCATTTGTTTTGATTGTGTTTTTTTTTATTGTTTTCATTTGTTATATTCAATTTTGTAGATGAGTGGAGGTTATTTTGTTTTATAACGTTCTTTGCATAAATTTCTTAATAGAGATTAATATATAACCAGATTTTTGGGTTTGATGTAAAATCTAGGTTTAAGAATATGGTTTATGTGTACAATAGGCTTGAGAATGTGGTTTACGTGTACCAACAGGAACTTGTGTTCAATGGCTAGTAACTATGACTATCTATCGAGATTTTTTGTTTATTATTGCCTTGTGGATATTTTGTCAATGGACACTAATTTTGGTAAATATATATATGTATTGTCTGATTTTATGGTAAATGAAAATTTTATCATATTTTGTCAATTATTAATATTTTTTTATAGTTTTTAATTTTAATTAATTTAATTATTTTAAGTTGTATATGCTTTGAACTTGTTCGAATTAGTACATTTTATATCTCAAAAAATTTTATTTTATGTTTAAAAAATTTTGTAAAGAGAATTTTTAATAGAAAAATAATTTTAATTAATAAAAATTATACAAATAAATGAGAATCAATAAACATTAAGAATAATAAACAAACCTTCAATTCATAATCATTCAATTAATATTGTATTAAAGTAGTATAAAATAGATAATATATATTAAAATCAATAAATATTAAGAGTAATAATTCAATGCGCGAATTTATTTAATCTATAATAAATATTAGAAGCAATAAATATTAAGAGTGCCAATATTAGTAAAGCATATTCATAGATGTAAAGATATAAAATTACAGTGTATTATTTATAACATTAATGATTATTATTCTAATAATATTTGAATGACATTAAAAAATATTTGCATATTTGAATAACTTTAAGAGTAATTAAATATCTAAAAAATATATCATGAATTTGAAAGATATTTATCATCATTAGATAAATATTATGACATTAAAACATATTTGACTAATATTATTAATTTAATGTTTTATATGGAAGAAAGTATAACATTAAATAATAAATATAATATTATGACATTTAAAAATATATATTTATATATATAATGTTAACATATAAAAAAAAGACTTTACTTAAAAAGATACTAAAAAGATATGTTGACATGTGGTAATGTGTGCAAAAGGTATTTGATAAAATTATTTAAATATAAAGTAAAAATAATTTTTTTCTTAATTAAATATGAATTGCTTAATGTAATTGATATATAATTAATGTAATTAACAATATCATACTATAAAAAACAGTACCCGTAGTTTACAAATTTTTCAAAAAATGAAATTATGCAATTTAAATCCCTTTTATAAATTACTCAATAAATGTTTTAATATGAAAACATTTGACAGCATGAAATTTTAAAAGATTATTTGAATATTAAATGATAATAAGTATTTTCCTTAATTAAAGATAAATTAATTTATATAATTAATATATAATAATATAATTGATAATACCTTTAATATATAAATGTTTGAATTTAGACAACATAATTGTGCAATTCTAATCACCTTTACCAACTAATTCAAATAAACACTTTAATATAAAAATATATGATGAATAAAAATTTTGAATATGATTCCTTAATAGATCTACAATGATGGTCGAAATAATCACACATATTAAATATGATTGATTCAATCATATTCATATTATAATAAATTGGGCATTAATATGAAATAGAGTTAGTATGAAGTAATTTCCTATTACATTAATATGAAATATTATACAATATTTAATGTAAAAAATCAGAGATATTCAGCCATTGATTGATACTCAAGACTCTCAAGTTATTAAATTGATATTGTTTACCATTTATTTGTCATATTTTTTACTCACCAAATTAATTGACACATAATGCATTTATAAGATATTTCTCGGTAGATATTGATATGTAAAAACTAATATTATATTAAATTATTTTTGTGTGAACAAGAGTATCCCCAGAGAATACATTAATTAAATTATGCCATAAGAGTAAGATATTTCTTTGTAAATAATGATACAAATTTTAAAGCCTGTTATATTTTACTTATTATTTATATACTTTTGATTATTTTATTATTTTTTAAATCATATAATTATTGTAAGGATAATAATTGTAAGGATATTAATAAGAAATATTCAACCCTATTATCAAGAATCCATTTTGTGACAAAAAAACAACCTTTATGTTAATTCTCTATTTTATGTGCAAAATCAAGTAAAATCATTTGTTAATTAATACAATATATAAAAGGAGAGTTGGTTTAATTTATATACTTTTGATATATATTCTTTTTATAATAAAATACATCTCTTTATCAATATTCTCATAATGTCCACTATGTACATTGTGATAGTTTATCTGCGACACATACTGAATGTGACACTCTATAAGAGCATACCTATACAACTCTTTACTTGAATATCTTTCATTTAATATTGTTTTGGGTCATTATTATTTTAAATGTAATTACACTATTATATATACATTTCACAGATAATCATCCGTGTTTGAAATTCTTTTGGTGCTGAAAAAAAAAAAAGATACGAGTCCTCAATAGGCTTCGTATATATCCTCTAGCAGAACATTCATACAATTAACTATTAATTTTATGAGTAGATAAGTAAATTACAAGTAGATTTCTTAATGATGATGAAGAGTAGAATTGTAAATTAAAATAATCTATTTTAATTTCTTAATGCATGTTCTACATTTTAGATTTCATGTATGAACTTGAGTATTTTTTGTTATTTAGATATTTATATATGTTTAGCTTTAGTTTTTTTTTTGAATTAAAAATGTTTGAGAATTGAATATGTATGTATAAATAATGAGAAATGAATTTTTATGTATTTCGTACAATAAATAAAAATGTCTTATTAACTAAGATAGTATATTTATGTATCTCTTTTTTATTCTTAATAAAGTGAGTTCACAAATAACGTATATTTTCTAGTAAAAATTTCATCTCATCAAGTAGTCATGCAATCCAATCACTTCTTTAAACAAAATTTTCCTATCACCAAATGAGTAAAGCAAAACTAATATATAAGTAGTAATTATTGTAAGAAAATTTAATTTAAATTATTTAAAGTGCATAGTAAAATTATATAATCAAATATAAATAATTAATTACTAATTATTTTTTATATCGTAATTTTAACTCGCTAATTGATAGATATACAACGATAATGTTAATGTTTTATACATCAATCAATTTCAACTGAATAAATTATAGTTACTAATTAAACTCTCTTAATTATTTATTATGAAATTATGATATAAGATTTTTAAATCATTATTTATTATTTATATACTTTAATGCATTATATCATCTTTCATATTATTCCATACATCACACGGGTGCATACCTATTAAAAATAAAAGAAAAACGATCTACAAATCAAGTTGAGTTCAAGAGTCTAATTATATACAGGGTAGGGTAGGAGCTTAATCCTATTGTGCTCTTGATACATCTGTCTTAAAACGGTTACCCTAAGTTAATTATGCAAATCATTTGTGGCCTTAAAATATTTAAATTACCTCTTAAAAGTAAAAAATGGAACTAAAATAATATGAGAAATTAAACAAAAATACTTATAATATTGGCTTGCCTGAAGTGTTAACGTATCCTGAAGTGAGGAATTAAAGCCACATAATTCATCTAGAAAATAATTGTGAGTTAATGGATTTTAATTAAAATTAATGATGTGATTACTTAGTTTTCATATGAAAATTATGATTTAATTAATTAATTTTAAAAATAATTATTTGAGAAGTGGAGGTCTATGCTAGATTTGACACATCAACCCTAAGTCGACAAGTTATCACAACTCAGTTGACCTAAATTAATGTAATTAATTGATTAATTTATTGATTGATTTTAAATTAGAAATTAATTTAAAATGATTTGAAAAAAATTTTAATTTTGAAAAATTAAGAGGAAGAAGCCTACGCTAAGCTTGACACATCCCTTTCTAAGTTAATAAGTTGTCAGAACTCAGCTGGCTCATAGTTATTGTCATTAATTATAAAATTAAATTTTTCGTACTTATTGTGATTATTTTTTAAAATTATTGTGATTTATTGTAAAATTAAATCTTTTAAAATTATTGTAACGGATTACAAAATTAAAATTTGAGAATCTAATTTGGAAACTGAAATTATGAAAATTTAAATATAGTAATTAATTAATAATTAAATAAAATTTAAAAAAGAAATTAAAGTTTTAAGAGATCTTCTATGAATCGACAAACTGTTACAACTTAATTAACCTATAATTTATTGAAAATAAGTTTTAAAAAATGAGTTTTAATGCAGGACTAAAGATATTATTCTTGAGTTTACAAGCTGTCTCAACTTAATTAAGCCTAAAGTTATAATTTATTAAATTATTATAAATTTTTAGAAAAAGGATTAACTTTAATTCAATGACTAAACTATGCAAAAAAAAGTAATATTGATATGTTAAATGAAATCATAAATTTAATAAATTATATGATCATAATTACCCGTGATGGGGGAATTCTTATTTTCATAATCATTGATTGAAATATGGGCTGCCGTAAACAACCAAAAGAAAAGAACACATGTGCATATAAGATATAATAAGAAGGAAAAAACTGAAATAATAATAATAATTAAAAAAAAAAAAAACGACAATGAGACCACATAAAACATTAACAATGGATAGGGGCAAATCTAAGGGACTAACTATATCTTCTTATCATATGAGATTACATGGATTGAAACACTTATCTAGGACTATAGTAATGAAAGAAAGACAATAAAATTTTTGCATGCATGGCTAGGATGATGCAGGAACAATACAAGACTACACTAATAACATTCAAAGGTTATGTAACAAAGCACATAATGCTTTACAAGTCATGGATTCACCCTAAATGCCATAACTAGATATTAGAAAGGAAGAGTGAAAGATGTTACTTTTAATCCAGAACAAATTGAGAATGTGAGAACTTGAAATACTATTCTTCTAGCACTCAAAATAAGGTTCTTCTCCACTAGAAACTTTCGCACCTTTTTTCTTTTTTCTTTCAAAATTCTCTCTACAAGTCTCCCTTCTTTTTTTCCTACCCTTTTTTTATTATAGATTTAACACTATTTAATTCTCTTCAATCAAATTGCCTAATTCCTCTCAATCAGATAAAGAAATATTCTTATCAATTCCTCGTTAGTTTCTCATAAATCAAGCTATGGTTTAATTTTCAAATCAACTCAGAATTTATTGCCAACCAGAATATTATTTTAAAATTTTATTTCTCTCTTTTTGAGATTGGGCATGGGTTTACTTATTAGGTCACTCTAAAAGTTTTGGCCTTAAAGATGGTCTTCTTAATAAGCTTTTCAAGTAGACTTTGGATCAGGACATATATTTTATTTATTTTTATTATTTTTTATATTTTTTTATTTTAATCTGAACAAAATACAGTATTTATAATATTTAAATACCAAGATATGGTATTCGAATATAGTAAATATCTAAGCTCTCTAGAGTTTGGTTTATTTAAATACTAGGAGCCAAATATTTAATTTTTTAGAGTTGGTATTCGAATAACACGTACAAACTTCCAACATTCAAATCTTCTCTGGCAATGGTATACTAATATTATTTATTAAATGAGAAAAAGCAGTGCACTTTGGGTGATAGAGATAAATAAAAGTTGCTCAAAAAAGTGTGTTTTTGGAGCTAAACAAGCTCACCCTTGCCCAATTTGGGCCAACCTTATTTTTGGCTAAGATTGTCCTTGGTCACTCTAGGCCCATTTGTTTGGGCCTGTGAAAACATGGCTTGGTCCAAATGGTTTTTTGTGGCTAAATGAGTGGACACAATGGATAAGACTTATTTTGACACATTTATATTTATTTAAGCGAAAAAGAAATGTTGATTCATTTATTCTTGTGATGAAATTACTCGTTCCTTTAATTGTTGGAACACTCTCATAGGAATTGACATTTCTTTTCCAATCACTCGTCCAAACACAGAAATGGCATGTTTGCATTTTACATTGCTTTTCCATTCTTTCCAATTAGACATGCCCTTAACAACAAGGCTCTATGAATACACATCCATACGAAGGAGGCCCTTTGTGTTCATATTCTCTGTGTTTCCACTTATGTCCATCTTCCACACACACATCTTTGTCTTCCTGTTATCAACTTCAAATATTCTCAACGGTCCATGACAGAAGTGCAATATGAAAAAAGTCAACGTGGACATAATTTGGCGTTTCCCTAATGTGCCAGGCAAAAAATTCGACAGGAAAATAATTTGGTGATTCCCTTTTCCGCAAACACAAAAGCATGTTCCACGTTTCTACCTCTCCTTTCTCTTAAAATGCGACGTTTTTATCACCCCTGGATCTCAATTTCTTCAAAGCTAACTGGATATCTTTATAAAGGGAATGCTGCCCATTCCCTCTTTTCAGGAGAACAAGAGATATTATATTGTGTTGTTTCCAATATCAATATGTGGGCAATTGTAAAATGACGTGGTAGGTTGAGTAGTTTGAATATGATGACTGCAAATAGCAGGTATCTAATAAACAATAACATGGTAAGGGATATACTTCACCGGCTCTTTATATTTCTTATCTTATCAGAAAGTTAAAATGCCATCTCAAAAAGCTTTGATGATGCATCCTCACATAAGCAATATAAGGAAAGAAGGTAGTAATATAAGAAGCTTAACAAGCAAGTGTAATCGAAAAGTGTTCCAACTAAGCGGGGTACTTTATCTTTTATTTTCTTTTGGTTCCATTTCCCTACCGGTTTGCAAAAGAGTGTAGTTCGCCAATGAGTTGCCCTAGAAGACATGACCATAAACTATCAGGCAAAAAGGGTTTCATTTCCTTATTTCGATAAACCGTAATGTATTCATATCATTAAGCTATATAACCTCTCTAAATGTCTAAAAGCTACTCCATTCATATATTTAATTTCTAGCTATGCTTGAAAAAGATGACACTTGGATGTTTTTGTATCATCTTTTTCTAAAAGCAACAAAACAATTTACGTTGTTAATGTTAGAAATTTAATAAACTTGACACATGCATTATTGGCATATTCATGTATCATTACTTAATTACTATCTATATATCTTTACATTCAAGCATTTGTAGGATCAAAGTATTTACCTATGCGTATATTTAATTAATAGGTATATTGAATATTTTAGAGTTAAGTTCATTGTAAGGGTTAGAGGTATCATGTATACCTATAAATAATTTTCTGTTTGTGCAATTCATGTAATCCAAAAATATCAATTCAAGTGAGTTTCATTAGAGTATTTGAGTCTTCCCTTCTCTGCTATCTCCTTTAGTTAATATGTCATCTTGAAGATAAAAAGGACACGATTTGGGCTTCCTAGCCTTTTCCTTATTTTACTTTTACAAAAAAAAAATAGAAATTGAAACATTAAAATGTACTGGGATAAAAATAGCACTTTATACAATTTGGTGATGCCATCTTTTACTATAGTTACAATATAGTATTTAGTTACTTGAAAGACAATCTTGAGAAGAAAAGTGTAAGTTCTATCAGACACTAAATTATGATATAGTTTATCACAGTGCTAATTTTATGGCTAAACAGGGATCCAGATATGATGACTCTTTAATCTACTAGAATGTGCCTCTCATTGAGTTAAGCCTGCAACTTGCTGCAGACTCTCAGGAACTCTCTTTAGAAGGAGATAGTCTTTTGATTTTTTTTTTTCTGTTCCTCTCCTTTCTCTTGTATAAAAAAATAATATAATTTAACCCAAAAACAAATAATATAGTGATCCAGAAATATCTTAGCCATAATTTTCTCTATTAAATTATGTTTTGTAATTATTTTACATTATTTTAAAACTTTTTACAATCACAAGCAATTAATTAAAGCTTGACTATTTCAGTAACTGAAAATCTTGCTAAAGTATTTTATACCTTTTAGGCAATATTGCATATTTTCATCCACGTATAAGCTAATTAATCAATTGATATTTGCTACAATATTTGTAACAATACAAATAACAAACTCATATGGCTCTTTCGATATACTTGTCACTCCTTGGGCGGTGCAAGCACGCAAAGACAAAATTTATGGATTGAGAAAAATGGAAAATTGACTAGAGAGTAGCTGTAGCTTGGTTTCATTTAATGATAATGTAAGTCTTGCGTCATGATATTTTCTTTGCCCAGAGTTTCGTGCGCAGAGAATTAATTGAATTCTTTGTCACGAACTCTAATATTAGCATTCACATTTACATTTTATGGTGTCATAGCAATCTTGAAGTCCACATTGTTTTCAATACCAATCCTAGCAATTCAGATCGTCATTAATTAGTGACGATTGATGAGTGACGAACATCTATAGCCTTGTTTTATAACTGCAGAATTGCTCCTACAATGTGACTACCTCTCATCCATGAACAAATAACTCAAAAATGAGCACGGAAACGAAGGGGAAATTGACAAGAATCTGATGATGATAATTTTGGATTATTTAGTTTTAAGATCAGATTGAATTAAATCAAAATCTACTTCCCTAAATAAGCAATTGAATGCTCTCGTTCTATCTCCTCCACACTTTGCCTATATAAACAGAAGGTGCAACCTCTTCCGTTTCATCCAAATTTAGAAGTTTTCTATTGCTTCACATTGAGTTTTGAAAAATGGGTTTCAAGTCATTGCTTGTTCTAACTATGTTCTTGGCCACTATCCTTTTGATCTCTGCTGAGGTTGAAGCCAAAGATATAGACAAGAAATTTGACAAAACAGATGGTACGTAATTCTGCTCCATAATCAGCTATGGTTTTGGAAACCATGCTGCATGAGTTCTCTGATCATTACTGTTAGTTGTAAATTTAATAATAGCACTATGTTGGTCTTTGAAAGATTTTATCCTGTCATTAGGAGAATCTTAACAAGTTTAACCAAGCTTTAGGTTCCTCGAATAATTACAATGAGGATAATTTGATCAAGTTTCTTTACTTTAGAAAAGCAGCTTGCCTAAGTTCATGTAGAATTGTATATGCATTGTGACAATTAACCATTGAGGGCTACTTTGCCATTGTCATTATTTTGTTAAGGATATATACGTAACCAAAATATGATCCAAAAATTATTCCAAATTCCTCATTATTTGTTTTATTTTTTTTATAGCTAAGCCAGACACAAATGGAGTAGACGAAGCCAAATATTTTGGCTACCATGGAGGTGGTTATTACGATGGTTATCATAGTCGTGGTTATGGCAGCTATGGTGGTTACCGTGGACGTGGAGGTTGGGGCTATGGTGGGTATTGTCGCTATGGTTGCTGTGCTTGGGGCTATTATGGAGGTTGCCAAAGGGGCTGCTATTAAGCCGGTGAACTTGTTGAGGCTAATATTGAAGCAGAACCTCACAACTAAGGAAAGGACACTTCTTATGTGTTCTTATTATTGCTATAAATAAATCATGACAAGACGTGAAATTACAATAAAAGTTTAAATCTTTCGTTGCTCTTAATAAAGGAATAATAGCTTTTACATGATTCTCTTTTTCAACTTTCTTTTATTTCCTTATTATCTAATGTTCTCTCTCTATTCATGTCGGAAAAGAAAATTAATATTTAGGTCTTTTTGTCCGAAAAGACAATTGCTAAAAGAGGTTGATAAAATTCAAAATGATGACATCAAATCACATAAAAGTTGACTCACTTGATAAAGTCTTTTGCAATGAGTGCTAGACCCCTTACTTTTGCACCACTATCTTTATAAGTCTTGTTTAATAAGAGTGCAAGTGGTTGAGTTTAATGGTTTCAAGAGGGGATAAGGGAAAATAATCTAGTTTGAATAGGTTTCCTGGGAGAGAATAACAAGTTGAAAATGGGACAGTAGTTGTGTTTGAGTCCAACAAATTGGGTTTTTGTGCTGTTAAAATGAAAGGGAGGACGTTCTATGCTTTCCAATGAGTTCTCATGCACTTAATTTGAACTCATGGATTGATAGTTTTTTATTTTCTAAGTTGAGATTGCACTTATATGCTTTTTCAGCTTCTTGGTTCTATTGCTTTTTTGTAACGGAAATATTGTCTTATTCTTTATTTGGATATAAAATTCATTCAAAATGGGATTAAGATGAATTTGTTATTAATTTTTTAAGTTGGGACTTGTGACTTCCATTTTGGTGCCTTGCTGAATTATTTGGGTTTAAACTCATTATTTCATGTCCAAACTTGGTCCCATAATTATGAATTTTAATCCAATATAAATTTCACAACCCAAGGTTTAATTTGATATAGATACATTGTTTTTTTTTTTTTAACTTAAATCCAATGTATGTGAATTTTCTAAAAGAAAGTCAAGCATAGTGAGCCTAAAATCTGGATATTGCTTTACCTTTTTTATATATCTCACTCTACGGTTGGATATATATTTCCTATGCAATTATATATATCCAGCAAGTTATACATCACTAGTTTTCAAATAGATTTATGATAAATTACAAAGATATAAAGGTGTTTGGGATAATTTGTTTAAATATCTAAAAGACACTAAAAATGCCTAAGGGGCTCTATTTGTACTGAATTATGGTACTAGGTTTAAAATTTAATATCAGTTATTCATATTTTGTACTACATGGATATAATCTAATGTCATTTTTTTATTATGACAAGGGAATTTTCACATCAACTTTTATGTCAATTAAGACTCATAAGTCCATTTTCACCCACATTTTGTACTACATGGATCTAATCTAATGTCATTTTTTTATTATGACAAGGGAATTTTCACATCAACTTTTATGTCAATTAAGACTCATAAGTCCATTTTCACCCACATTGTCCCAGTACATTTAAGAGAACTAATTTTTAAATGTTGGCTCAAAGATTGAACACAAATAGTTAATGCATGGAGCACACCTCTAAGTTTTTCCTTTATAATGCCTCTTTCCAAATTTGTGCTCAAATGACATCAAAACACCTTTTTTTTTTTTTTAATAATCCTGAAGATAATCAATGTGCTTTTTATCGCTTAAACCACTTTATTATTGCATCATTCTATGTTTCCAAGTGCCTTCAATACTTAAGAGATGGTACATTAAGTTTCAAAACTTTATGCAAATAAATTGTTACCAAAAGGTTTGTTAATTATTAATAAAGCTATTCACTTAAGGGATATGAAGTGATTCAAAAAAACTTGGGTTCACACAAGATTATACAACAAGCAAGCAAAACTAATAAATAACAAAAATTAATTAATAGATAAGGGAAAGAACCTTTGCAAACAACGATTTATACTAGTTCAACTACTCTTATATAGTAACATACGTCTAGTTCTCAAGATTCCTCATTTGAGATTTTTCACTTTCTTCAAGCTTAAACTAGGTGCTTAATAAATCTGTACATAGCAAATCACTCCTCATACCTTGGGATACTTGACCATTTGTGTTTGAGAGTCTTATACTATCAATTAAGGGATACTTCACCATTAACAAGTGTTTGAAATAGATATAGAAAAAAGAGCTATCAAATCAAAGGGCTTCGATGATGGTCATGACGATGCTCAATTTTAAAAGAAAGTTTTGATGTTCAGTGGAATTACCACCAATGTTTATTAAAAAGAAAACAATTGAAAAAATATTGTTACACTGGTCAGAAATAGAGATTTTAAGTTTGGCAATCTATTTATACATAGGGAAGGGCAGTATTGCACCTCTGATACATCCGTCTTAAAATAGTTACCTTAATTTACTTTGCAGGTTGATTATGATAAATGATAAAGGAATGGGGTGAGAAATGCCACGTGATTGGGTTGAGAGAGATTAATGCCATAACTCATGCAAGAAAATTGATTGGGAAGGGGATAAGAGTGCAAAATGAGGGTTGAGAGGGTTTAGGGTCACAACTCATACAACAACTTAACATGGGAGATGGAAAATGCTAAGTAAATGGGTTGAGAAGGCTTAGTGCTGCAACTCATGCAAGAAATTGATAGAAAATAAAAGAAAAGTTGAATAGAAACATAACTGTAAATAAAAGGGAGAAAGGGAGTTAATACGAGTTAGTGTAGTTTAATATGTGTTTGAAATATGAAAATAAATGTTAGAAGTAATATTAAATACAATATTAAAGAGTTAGTAACAAGAAACAAAAGGGAATTAGTAAAGTTAGTTATGTTAGTAAGAGTTAGGAACAAAATAGAGTGAAGACAAAGGGACCAAGCACTAAACTAGCACAAAATTGCACTAGATCCAAGAATTTAAGGACGAAGCCCCCCATTTTTATTCTTCACAAGATTATATGATAAATAACAAGAAATAGAAAAGAAACACAAAACAAGGAGTTAGTACAAGTAGTGACTTAAAAACTAGTCATAGTGGAGTCAAAAGGGATTGGCTCGAGAATGGTATAGGATCTGTTCAGAAATACAACCAAAACCCAGGTCAAATGGGGGTTGTTTGATAGGTTGTTCAGGCTAAGTTCAAGTTTGGATAGGAATTGAGGTGATTTTGGCCTTGTAATTTGGCTGGATTTGGGCTTGTGTTAGGGAGGTTTTGAGGTATTCTTAGGGCATATTTTAGGTCATTGGTGATGAAGTTTTAGGTTAGAGGTTAGGTCTTGGTTTACAAAAGGGAAGATGTTTTGGGCTTTATTAGGGTTTTGTGGTTTAGACTTAATCTTGGTTAGATTTGGGAATTAGGGTTCAAGGCTTGTCTTTAGGATTGCTTTTAGGTTCTAGGGTTAAATTTGGGGAGGTTTTATAGTTGAGGAGAATTTAGGGTTTATGAATTGGAGGTTTAGGGTCAATTTGGGCTATGATTGGGGAATAGGGCTCTAGGATATTGCGGTGATTATGGTCATGGTCTGAGGGGTTTTTAGGGATTAGGTCTTGGGTTTAGTCTTATGGTTTAGTTTGGTTTTGACCCAAGCATTCTTTTCTTCAGCTCCTCAAAGATCTTCTTTTGTTCCTTGCTTTTTGAGGTTGACAAAATAAGGTGTTCACAAACACTATAAATAACTTGAATAGTTCAAGTGTAAACACTGTATTTTGTCTGGCCCTTTTAAAAAAATTAATTAAGAATTGAATTGGATCAATTTCCTAATTTTAAAGCCTAATTAGCTATTGTGAACTAAATTTGGCCAATTGAAAAGCCTATTAAGAGGTCATACTCTAATTCTAATAGGGTGGCTTGATTAAATAAGTAAGCCCAAGGCTATCTTTTAATATTGAAAAAAGAAAAAATAACAATAAAAATTATGTCGATATGGGAATTAATTCAAAATTTAATTTTGATTTATCAATGTTGATTTTATGGGATTAATTTTAATTTGATTGTAAAATATTAATGTTGATTGATAAATTTTTGAAATTTGATTGAGAGGAATTAATTGAGGGAATCCTAATTAGGGCGCTTAATTTCTAGGATTCTATGGGCTATAAATAGCCACACTTCCACGGAGGAAAAGGCTTGACACAAGACACAATTGCTAATAAGAAGTTAGAGTGCAACAAATTGAAAAAAGAGAGGGAGAGAGTGAAAGAGAAGAGAGGCAATTTATGGTACTTCACAGAGAGGAAGCGAAAGAGAGATTGATAATTTTAGAATTAGAGAAAACAAGAGAGAAAGAAAGCCCTAGAGACTTATTTTGAAGAAAAGGAAGAAAAAAGAGAAGTTGAAAGATTATCTCAAGGACCTAAGAAATAGCCTAGCAGAAGGTAAAAATTCTTACTAGTTTTGTTTTGACTTTTTCAATGGCCTTAGTCTACTTCGTGTTTTTCTAGCAATAAAAATAGTGTCATCACACACACACAAACACACACATATATATATATATTCCTTTTATCATGACCCGAACTGTGGGTGCATGGCCGGCGTATGATAAGGGTTTATCATAGGCTCACCCAAGCCATATAGCCTTAATCTTGTAACTCATAATAGATAACCCCCATAGGACCTTAGAAAATACATTATTCCAGTATAAGTTTGGACTTATAATATCAGATAGGTGAATCTCAATCACCAATAATAAAATACCATGAGATAGTTCAAACAGTGATTAACACATATTAAACTGACATGGATCCTACTTGTAAAAATAATGGAGCACATCTAAGAGTGTCAACCTAAAGGCTTTCAAATCAAAATATTAAACAAACTAAAATAAATACTAAAACTTACCCACACGAATAATGTGTCGAGCTCACCAAAACAACTATAAACTTCCTTGATCAAATCGAAGGAGCAAAATAAAAAACAATCTTGTGCCCCTATCTGAAAAAAATGCAACCACAATTTAGGTGAGTTTACAACTCAGTGAGTAGTTAATACCTAACATACTAGAAACTGGACATGCGGGGGACTCGAGTTTTTCATGAGTAATAATAAAAAAATATAATTTCTGAAATAATAGATAGTAAATAAAACTAAATAAAAATATTTGAAAAAATATAACAATCATATATAGTTCCTTCGAAAATATAACAGCTCTAAACCATAATCATTAAAAGTTTCATAAAAAGATAGCAAAACATTAACGCCAATAAACAATTTCTAATAACAAATCTCAAATATTGAGAAAACTAATTAGAAGAAAAATCCAAGTGGAATAATTTACAAGTAAACCAGAACAAACTGAGCACACAGCTCGCGTAAACTAACCAATCTGACAAATAACAATCTGACAAGCACACGACTTGAACTCAATTTGACAAGCCCACGGCTTGAATTGATGAGCATCGATCATGCTCAAAACCGTAACTAACCCATATATACTAAATTAATACAAGGTTAGCGTATCCTCTTCAGAGTTTAATCCTACGTGTACAAAGGCTAACATTTACTATTATTAGACATAGTATTCTGATATGGTTTTTCATCCAAGAAAATAATTTACAAAAATATATGGTAACATATTCCCCAATAAAATAAATTTTCAAGTAGAAATAAAAATTTCAATTTATTAAAATAAATCTTATTTCAAAGATAATATTTCCTGACATTAGAAAACTCACAAAAACACAATTTTTGAAATATGCTTTTTATAAGCAACTAATGCCGATAACAACTATTAATATAGTACGAAACCATATTCTGAAACAATTGTCATTAATGGTCTAAAAATCGTTGTCTATAACAATGACCATCATTCGTCCAAAACTGATATATGAAACAATTGTCATAATTGTTCCAAAACCATTATCAATGTATTTTTCTATCAAAAAAATTATCAATTCAACGAAGAGTTCATTATAACCATGCTCTGAAACCAAATGAGTTTTCTAAAATTTTACTTGTCCCAAGAGTACTTAAGGTTCTAATTTATTTCAAATAAAAATTCTAAAATCCATTTCAAACTTAAAAATGTACTAAGCGATTTCTAATAGGGTCTTCCTCTAACAATTCGCTTTGGTGAGCTAGAGATTCCCTATACCGTTCTATAACCTTAGAAAAATACTAGTTATTTAGTTTCAATCATAAACAATTGATTTTCCTAATAGAATTCTTAAATCCTAAATAATTTTAGGTATCAAAACCTAAATTTACTATCCAAAATTGCTCAATGAAAAATATAAAATAAAATAAAATAAAAACATAAAAATGCCACCAAAAAATATCTACTCACCTAGCATGAGACAGGATAATCTAAAATCTGAATTGACGTCAGATCTTACTTCCAAAATCTACTAGAACCTCTTATTTTTTTTACAAAGATTTTTGAGAGAAAAGATAATTAAACTTGTTTACCTTAAGATCTATATATAACCAATCATAGGGAAAGGAATTTGCTAATTTTCCGATGTGAGATTTAAAACTAAAACAATATATAACTTCTTTATCCAATGTAGCACTTAGATAAAAAACCTTTATCTTTTTCTTTTTTTTTTAGACTTATCCTTTCTGTTTTCTTTTTTGACTTTTCGTAGTCCCTTTTTTCTTTTGCGTATCGTCACACTTTTTCTTTTGTCTTCATGTATATATATATATATATATATACCCACACACTAATAAGTACAATATATTAATGATTTAATATGAAACTTATTTGGTTAATAAAAAATTAAAATAGTAAAAATACAAATACATCATATCAAGAATATAAGCTTTGATAGCTTCTTTCTTTGCTTCCACAACAACAAGAATGTTGGGTTGCAAGCCCTTGATGTTTATACGTGGTTTGTTTTTCCTTGTGAGTGCATTGTTGAATGGTTTCGCTGTCACCATTGAAATGCTTATCATCAGACGTCTATTACTGGGTCTTAGGTGAGAACTAGCATCGTTTGCATGGTTTCAAACTTCAATGTTTTAACGCAAACAAGTCTCCAAGACAAATTGGCTTCTATTGTTTTCTATTATCCCTAACATGACAGCGGTTATTACAAACTCAAGATCTAATCGTTTTTCTCATTTCTTGGAAGAGTTACTCAGAAGGGAAAACTTTGTTGCTTGTTTTCTGTATTTGCTTTTATGAGTTTTCAATTAAATTTAAACTTCTGATCTCACTTAACAAATATTATTTAGGACGCTACGTGTCCATTGTGTCAAAACCGGGTTGAATTCTTCAAACATATCTTCTTGTGGTGAAAAATGGAGGCAAAGATCTCGTTTGCTAGATTGCTACAGACAATTTTACAGTAATGAAAGCTTCATCCTAAGTGCAATGCTCATGACATCATTGTCGTCGTTTGATCGGTCAAAACAAGAATCTCAAGAAGTCTTTAACCGTTTTCGCAATGCAACAGAATAATTGTACCACGATAACAAACAAAATTGGAGGATTAATATCTAATACAGGACAACTACGGATGACAATTCATGATGTTCTATCTTCCTTCTCATGTGCCCAAGATTAGGAAGAAAACCACCGCTGCCTGCTGCCTCAACTGTCACTAAAATGCACTGTTTTCTTTCTCTTCATTATTTTCCCTCACCTAGTTATAGAGTAATTTCTTCTTCAAATAACCAATTAATTAAAAGTAAATGGGTTTATTGTTGTGCAAATGCCTTCAATTTTAGATAGCTATAATCTTCAAATAAAAACTTATGAACAATTAGAGGCCAGCTCAAAGAAAAACTTTTGTTGCATCCGTTCTTAAAAGTAGTTCCTTTTCAATTAACAAAAAAGCTTATAGAGGCAATCGATCAATCTCAAATGTTAAAAGTTTTATTATATGTCAAACAAGTTTAGTAACTATGACTACGTGTCACTTTCTTATCTAATAATAATATAAAAAAGTTTACACTATTAATTTAATGGATCAAATGTAATCTCATAAAACTATTGGACACGGTCTTTTTGCAGTTGCTGTATAGCATTTGCTGCGAGGCTGTTACATTTTGTAGTGCTATTCTAGAAGATATTCAGAAACTACTTCTCAATATGAAAATACTAGACATGCATTTGCTACATTAGTTGGGACAGGGAAGTATGACAGACTTTTTGTGAAGCTTGGATTTAAGGGTGTGTTTAGATTAGATTTCGTGAACTTAATTTTGAATAAACCTGAGTTTGCAAACCTGATCCTTTTCAAGAGGTGAGTTTGAGTGAAGGAATTTATTTTGGCAAAAAAAAAAAAATCACGTTCTCTTCCAAAGCAAGAGATAGATAGTTACTTCATATCACAATAGTTTTTTACAAAAGAATCACATTTGACAAGCGGTGTGAAAGCCAAAACAACATGGCGGAAAATTGAGAAAAGCCTATTAGAACCTCCAAAAACCTGTTTTGGTGGTGCCAACATCCACCCAAACATGCGTTAAGGATAACAAGGAGTTAATGCATTGGGAGGCTCCCTAGTTGGTCTCGAGCTACTCTTCAATTACCAAAGTAGTAGTTACAACTTCAAACTAATAATCACAAAAGTTACAGTCCCTCGCAAGTGGCTTGAATTTCATTATTTTACTTTCAACAAATTAAGATTATATATTCACAATAATAAAAAAATTATCTAGAATTGAAATTCTTCAATTTTCATAAATATAAAATCAAATATAGAAATTCATAAAAAATATCACTTTTTGTTTAATTAGTTATTTTAATTAAATCTTTGGCATAAATAATTCATAAACATACTATTTGATATCGATTAAGAAATCACTGAGACAGTAGTAAATTTTGTGAAGTATTTATCAACTCAACATGAACAGATAAATCGTTCAACTTGGTTGTTGGATTTTTTTTCGCTAAATTTTCGATTGTCTTTTTCTAATACTATAAATAGAGTGAACATCGTTAGATAATATTCAAAAGAGTTAATCTTGTCGATAAACAGATGTGATAGTCATTTCTAACATCTATTTCTTATCTCATTTTCTTACAACAATGCATTGACACTTATCCAAAGAAGCAAGACTCTAAACATATGATATTACATGTTGCTTTTGTTGCTTCAAGAGATGGAAGGCACAACGAGGGCAAGGTCACGACATTCGTGTTGGTCACATGTTTTGTGGCTACCATGGGTGGCCTGCTCTTTAGTTATGATCTTGGTATTGCTGGAGGTGTGATGGCCGTGAGCCATACACACATAAACCTGCATAAATTTTCATTCAAATAAGCAAGAATCATCCACAAAAATAAATATATCCTATTTTCAATAAGTATACACATTAACAATAAAAATCGACAAAAATACACCCTTGAACCCTAGTATGGTCGTTTACTAGAGGGCCCAAAGCTCAAGATTTCAAGTGATTTTCATCAAGATTCATGAACAACGATGATTCCAAATTACCTAATAAGGCTCATAACTATCCAAAAATCTCAAAATTACATCCTAGCAAGATTCTAACCCAAGAACCCTAAGTATGGCAACTTGGAAAAATTAACTTCTCGCTTGAAAATATGTTTGGAACCTTGACCTAAGTAGTTCACCATACTCCAAAGCACCCATAATCACACCCAAAACTCTAGAGAGAGAAAGTATCATGGATTCAAATTATTAACCACTATGAAACTATGGTTTTGAAAAGGAAAAAGTTAGGTTTTGAGTTCACAACCTTTTGAAGTTGAAGTTTGGTGAAGGTTTGAGCTTGTTTTCTCCTTTCTTCCTCTTTCCTTCTTCTTCTCTCCTCCTTCTCCTCCTAGCCGTGGCTATGGCTTCTCTCTCTCTCTCTCTTCTCTCTTTTTTTTTCTTTTTCCGCCTTTTGTTTGGCTTGGCCGTGGGCTTAGGGATATAAGAGAAATTATTAGATTTGTTTATTAATTTTAAATTTTATTTTGTCTTGTTAGGCAACCAATAGGAATGCTTACTTTTGGTCATGTTAATCCCTTTAATCATGATTTTTAATTAGTTTGTAGCTAGGTTAGTTAGATAGAAACTAAATGGGAAGAACTATATAATAACATATTTGATTACTCTAACCCAACAGTGATTATTTCTACTATCTGATTAAAATTGGGCACTTATCATAGTATTATTAGTCATTTTAAACCAATTATATTTTTACTTATGTAAATCTTTCTATATATAAATTTTTAATTAGGTTAGAGTATGATATTTCACCTATTTTAATTTATAAAGGCTTAGAAAATAATTAATAATTTATAAAATAAATTTAGCTAATTTCTATGTTTCACTGGACAAAAATGCTCTCATTTAAAACTCTAAATTACTAAATTACCATTGTATAGTTTTCATTATTCCTTAAGGTATTTTAACTATTTTGAGTTTTTCTTAAATAATTTTCACTGTTCTCTTCTATTTAAATGCTAAATAAAAATATTAAGAATTAAATGAAACATCTACTAATGACAAATAATAAAATAATAAAAACTACTTTAGAAAGTTTAAAATTTATATTTACTTAAATGGGAATGTTACATTGATGGCTCTCAAGTTTTACTTAAATCATAGAATAATTTGTTGTAGTGCTTCTAATCAAGTTTTACAAATGCATTATAGTAATATGATATGTGTTTGGTTAATGCAGTTGTTGTTAGTCTTTTTTTTTTTCTTTTGTGCTTGATGAATGATGATCACTTAGATTTTATTTTAGATGATTGTTTATTTAATATTAATATATAATAAAATTGAAAAATTAAGCAATGCTCAAATTTGGATTGTTTGTTTGTTGATTTTGTGTTTTTGTGGGAGTTTGTTCTTGATGTTCTTTAATAATTCCTAGTTATGTGTTTGGAATTTGGATAATGGTATTTGACAATTTAATGACTATTACAATATTTTAAAATCAATTATTTAGTTTGTTAAGTCATTTGTTGTTAATTTTTTTTTTTGTTACAAAATTTCATTTCTTTGATGAATAATTGGGGAGGGGGGGACGGGGTGGTGCAGAACAATCCCTGCAAGTTTCGGTATGGAGAACAAGATATAAACCTCACAGGAAACGAGGTGGGATATAATAGAATGGGGCGGGCATAGCTAGTGAAAAACTCACCTTGATTAGCCCTATTGCCATCCCTACCCATATTACACGCACCTCTGCTCAACATGTATGGTTTTGTCCCAATTTTCCATGGCTAGTTCAATTAACTTGCAGATTTGAGACTTGAAATCACTGTTCTATTGTTTTTGAAGAAAATAAAAATGGTTCTGAGTTTATATATTGTGACCCCTAAGTGGTTGACTTTGTTCAATGTCTTATTGATCGTGCTTTTCAGTGTATTATATGATTTGTTTTGTTGTTGCCAAGTATGATTGTCTATGTTGCACAGGTACAACTCCAAGTATTCGATATGATATGATAAAATATGCAAATATGATAACTTTTTTAAAGAATTAAGATACAGGTATGGTAATATATATTAAATAAACTATTTATATTTATATATGTGGAATATTTATATATGTACCCCAACTCGAGTCTGTTGTGTTCTTCGTCTCCTTTACTCCCTTTTTTTTTCCATGCTCTTGCAATCTGCTTGTTTTTTGCTCTAACCTTAGTACCTTCTCTACTTTGCTACTTCCCCCTCGCCTACTATCAACAATTGTCATCATAGTAACTCTTTTGATGAGGATGAAACTTTGCTATTCTGTGTGCTGATTTTGAGGAGAGTAAGATTGTAAGAATGAAAATATGCTTTGAAAAAGGTAATTGGAGAGAACGGGACTTAAATATGTATTTTTGATATTTTGAGTAGCAGTACTTTGAGGGTGGTAGCTATTAAAAAAAAAAGAATACATTAATAATATAAATGCAGGTGTATTACACAAGTATCAGTATCGGATACAGATACGATATGGATACACTATCAATTTTGGTGTATCTATGTATTCATAAATGATTGTTCATTTTTTATGTACTCCAAATGTAGAATTAGGTAAAGAGAAAGAAATGATAAACTATGGGTTGTCAATGACTAACGAACAAGTGAAATAAAAAATTGTACTAGGTCAGAGTGAATGTTTGCGCCTTTAGTGAAATTTTGTGCAATGGAATATTGATGCCTACTGGAAAATTATGATAGTTGTGAAACAAAGGTAAAGAAAATAACAGAAGCAAATAATAAATAAGTAATTCCGTTCTATTGCACCATAATGTAATGAGAAGTGTGATCTAGCATTCTTTTTTTTTTTTGGTTATATTGATGATAAAAAAAGTTACTTTGCCTTTGATGCTTCATAATTTGGCGTTCCTTCCAATTTTATTTGAACATCATTGCTTTAATATTTTTTTCTTGTTAATTATTTTAAGAATTTATGTACATGTATTTAATTGATTTGAATAACTAAAGATCAACTGAGTTACAACAACTTGTTGATCCAAAGATGACATTTCTAGCCTTGCACTAACTTCATATCTCAAAATTTAATTATCAAATTAATTTTTAAATAAATTTTTAAAATATTAATAATTAATGGTTGACTAAGTTGCGGCAACTTGATAACATAGAGATGATGTTTCTAAGCCTGTGTGGAGCTTCATCTCTTAAAACTCAATTAATATTCCTTTGTTAATTCTACCAATCAAATATTAAATTCAATTTTCATTATTTTAATTTCTAGATCAATTTTAAAAAAATTAATTTTAGTATCAATCACAATAATTTCAGAAAATTTAATTTTGTAATAAATCACAATAATTATGAAAAATTTAACTTTGCATCAATTACAGTCAACTAAGTTGTGACAACTTATTAACTCAAAGAGTGACATATCAAGCCTAGCATAACCTTCACTTCACAAATGTTTATATTCAAAATTAATTAGTTAGAAAGATATTTTAATTTAATCAAATATTTAACCAAATATAGTTTCCATGAATTTAATTTCCAAATCAATTTTAAAAAAATTTACAATCAATTATGATAATATTGGGTCAACTGAGTTGTGACAGCTTGTCCACCTAGTGGTGATATATCAAAAAACTTCCACCTCTCAAATGCTCATTTCCAAAAGGGTAAAATGCTCACGTACCCTTTCAACTTTGTGTGAGTTGCATTAACGTAACACCCCCTTAACTAAAAAAAGTAGCTATTACATACTTAAACTATGTAAGTAATAGAAATTAAATTTTTCATTCAATATTCTGTCAAATTTAACTGATAATTCAGTCACATGTAATATTTACATCAACTATTAACATTGTTTACAAAAGTAATTCATAAAATAAAGGGATTGCGTATTTAAGTTGGTATAAAATTTGATTCTGTTATCACTTTTATGAGTTATTTTATAGAACAAAATGTCAAAAAAATGTTAACAGGTCACTTGCACATCAGATGTGATTAGATCATCAGTTAAATTTGATGAAAGATTGGATTAAAAAATTGATTGCTACAAATTACATAATTTAGGTATCTAATAGCTACTTTTTTTAATTGAAGGGTTGTATATACAACTTACTTAAAGTTGAAGGGGTGTCTTCACATTTTACCCATTCTAAAATTAATTAATTTGCAAATCATTTAAAATATTAAGCATGATTCTCAATTTAAAAATAATCAATCAAATAATTAATTTAAATTAAAATCTCCTAAGCCACAACTATTTTCTAGACAAATTATGGGGTTTTGATTCCTTGCTTGAAGAATACGTAAGTATTTTAAACAGGCCAACATTATAAATATTTTCATTTAATCTTTCACATTATTTTTGTTATTTTAATTTCATTTTAAGGGGTAGTTAAATATTTTAAGACTATAAATAATTTTTCATGATTCGGATAATCGTTTTAGGATAAATATATCAATAATATAATAAGATTAAGTTCATGTTATTTCATGTGTCCTACTTTGTAGATTATTTTTCTTTTATTTTTTAAGGGTTTTTCTAATAATTTTTTTATCCAATAATTATTGATAGTAACTTCATTTTTCTTATTAATTTCTCTTGTTATTTCCATTACAGCGCCCTCCTAAAACGGTCGTGACATCAAGATAAGTTGAAAAAAAGTGCGATTTTACTCAGATTATGAGATGTTAGAGGAAGTGCATTTTTTCTCCAAGTGATTGTGTTAATAGCCTGTAAGGTATTATGGCCATTGAAGGGGTTGGGTAACAAATTCTAAAACAACTAGTTATTTTTGTCCTGTGACATGTGGTATTTGAATCAGTATCGCTATATATCACGAATTGGTTTTCACGAATCTTCTACGAATGAAGTAAGACACTCATGTCAGTTTTTGTTTTGAACAAATAAAAATAAAAAAAAGGAAAATCCATGATAAAGAAGTGATAATTAATTCGTAAACTATTTCGTGCCAAACATTTTCGTAGGAAACAACATTTTCCATCAAACAATATTAGGTGGTATTCAAATACATATTCATTTTTGAGTTTGTCAAGAACAAAATATTCGAATACAAACTATTAGCCAAATATTTAAATTTTTAAAATTTGTACACGTGTTATTCGAATACAAACTTCCAACATTCAAATCTTCTCTTCATAGGCATTGGTATACTAAGTGTTGTGATTCGAATATTTACACTTTAAATGGTCCAAACACTTAGAAAACATTTTCAAAACAATTTACCAAACAATTTACCATCTTATGGCTTAGAGTAAAACATTGGTTGGGCTATTAGTTGTTCTTCTTGTATTCATACTTTATTATTATCAAAATCATCTTCAAATATTGTGTTCGCAATCTCCCTATCATTTTTCTCCCCCTTTTCCATTATTTAAAATATTTTAGAAAAACTCAAGATAATAATATCAGGAAAATAAGATTAGAAAGAGATAATGAAATCAATACTAATATTATATATTAAATTAGAAAAAGTAGTGCACTTTAGGTGAGAGAGATAAGTAAAACTTGCTCGAAAAGAAGTTTTTTTTTTTTAAAGCTAAACAAGCTCACCCTTGCCCAATTTGGGCCAACCTTATTTTTAGGCTAAGATAATCCTTGGTCATTCTAGCCCCATTTGTTTGAAACTAAGAAAAACACAGCTTGGCCCAAATGGTTTTTTGTGGCTAAATCGGTGGATACAATGAATTAGACTTATTTTGACACATTTATTTAAGTGAAAAGAAATTTGAATTGATTTACTCTTATGATGAAATTACTTATTCCTATAATTGTTGGAACAATCTCATAGGAATTGACATTTCTTTTCCAATCACTCAACCAAACACAGAAATGACATGTTTGCATTTCCATTCCTTTTCCATTCTTTCCAATTAGACATGCCCTTAATAACAAGTCTCTAAGAATACACATCCATATGAGGAGGCCCTTTATGTTCATATTCTTTGTGTTTCCACTTTTGTCCACCTTCCACACACATCTTTGTGTTCCTGTCATCAACTTCAAATATTCTCAATGGTCCATGGTACAAGTGCAAGAGAAAAAAAGTCGATGAGGACATGATTAGGCGTTTCCCTAATGTGCTAGGCGAAAAATTCAACAGGAAAATGATTTGGTGATTCCCTTTTCCACAAACACAAAAGCATGTTCCACCTTTCTCCCCATCCCTACTCTTCAAATGATACATTTTTCACCCGTAGATCTCAATTTCTTCAAAGCTAACTGGATATCTTTATAAATTCAATGTCGCCCATTCCCTCTTTCTAGGAAATAAGGAAACCAAGAGATATTATAGTGTTGTGTCCAATATCAATATGTAGCAATTGTAGAATGACGTGGTAGGTTGAGTAGTGTGATTATGATGACTGCAAATGGTAGCTTTTTACTTTCCTTATTTTATCGCAAGAGAATTTGGAGAAGCTAGGGTGGCATAAAAAAGTTGAAATGCCAGCTCAAAAAGCTTTGATGATATATCCTCACTTAAGCAATATAAGGAAAGAAGGTAGTAGTACAAGAAGCTTAACAAGCTAGTGTAATTGAAAAGTGTTCCAACTGATTGGGGTACTTTATCTTTTATTTTCTTTGGGTTCCATTTCCCTACCGGTTTGCAAAAGAGTGTAGTTCGCCAATGAGTTGCCCTCGAAGACATGACCATAAACTATCAGGCAAAAGGGTTTTATTAATGTATTCTTGCTCATTAAGCTATATAACCTCTCTAAATGTCTAAAAGCTACTCCATTCAGATATTTAATTTCTAGGTTTAAAAAAAATGACACTTGGATGTTTTTGTAACATCTTTCTCTATAAGCAACAAAACAATATATGTTGATAATGTCGGAAATTTAATAAACTTGACACATGCATTATTTGCATATTCATGTATCTCTACTTAATTACCATCAATGTATCTTTACATTCATGCATTTGTAGAGTCAAAGTATTTACTTATGCATGCATGTACTTAATTAATAGGTATATTGAATATTTTAGGGTTAATTAAGTTCATTGTAAGGGTTGTCAAGAGATATTATATATACTTATAAATAGTCTTGTATTTGTGCAATACATGTAAGCCATGAATATTAATTCAGGTGTGTTTCATTAGAGTATTTGAATGTTTCGTTCTCTCTACTATCTCTTTTAGTTAATATGTCATCTTGAAGACAAAAAGGACACAATTTGGGCTTTCTAGCTTTTTCCTTATTTTACTTTTACAAAACAAAACATAGAAATTAAAACATTAAAACGTAGAGGGACAAAAATAGCACTTTATACAATTTGGTGATGCCATCTTTTACTACGGTTGCAATATAATCTTTAGTTATTTGAAAAACAATCTTAAGAAGAAAAGTGTAAGTTTTATCAGACACTAAATTAGAATATAGTTTATCACGGTGCTGATTTTATGGCCAAGCGGGGATCCAAACATGATGACCATTAATCTACTGGAACGTACCTCCCTCTAAGTTAAGCCTACAACTTGTTGCAAACATTCAAGAACTCTCTTTAGAAGGAGTTAATTGGTCTCTTGATTTTTTTTTTCTATTATTCTCCTTTCTCTTGTATAAAAAAATAACATAGTGGTCCAGAAATATCTTAGCCATAATTTTCTCTATTAAATTATGTTTTGTAATTATTTTGCATTATTTTGAAACTTTTTACAATCACATGAAGTTGATTAGAGCTTGACTATTTCGGTAATTAAAAATCTTGCTAAAGTATTTTGTAGCTTTTAGGCATGATTGCATATTTTCATCGATGTATAAGCTAATTAATCGATTGATATTTGCTACTATATTTGTAATAACACAAATAACAAACTCATATGGCTCTTTTGATGTACATCTCACTCTTTGGGCGGTGCAAGCACGCAAAGACAAGGTTAAGGTTGATAAAACTCTTATTTGAGGCCCTCAAAATTTTAGGCCCCAAATTTTAATTTATATATATAATATTTATTCATAATAAATTAAGACATTTAATTTTCCTAATTTAATGTCTAAAAAATTAATATCATTAGACAATGATAATTTGAAAAAACAATGCCTTATCCTTCAATGTTCCTTAAAATATAGTAGTTATTCTAATATTGATAGCTTATATTTATTTTTAGAATTGAAAGTGTTAAGAAAAATTGTATAAGATAATATTCTAATTAACATACTTAGTTACATAAAAAGATTTAATTCTTTTCTAAATGCATATATTACATATATAATAATGTTAACGGTTCCTATAATTATTGTCTCAGTCGAAAGAAAATTTTGAAAAATAAAATTAATAAAATCTTATCTAAATTTGACATTCTCTCAAAAAAGATTAAATAGATTAACTATATTATTAATTGAAAAGAAAATATTAGAAGAAATTGATTATAAAAATTTAATTAGTAACTTTGTACTTAAAAAGTTAGAAAAATAAATTTTAAATAAAAAATTTATATTAATTTTATTAAATAAGTTAAAGGCCTTGTATTAAAGTTTAGCTTTAGGCCTCCAATACTCTTAAGTCTCTCCTGGGTATCATAGCAATCTTGAAGTCCACAGTGTTTTCTACACCATTGATAGAAACTGAGATTGTCATTGGTGACGACTGATGAGTGATGAACATGCATGGCCTTGTTATATAACTGTAGAATTGCACCTACAATGTGGCTACCTCTCATTCATGAACAAAATAACTTAAAAATGAACACGGAAACGAAGGGGAAATTGACAAGAATCTGATGATGATTATTTTTGGATTATTTAGTTTTATGATAAGACTGCATTAAATCAAAATCCATTTCCCCAAATAAACAATTGAATGGTCTTGTTCTATCTCCTCCATGCTTTGCCTATATAAACAGAAGGTTTAGCCACTTCTGTTTCATCGATATTTAAAAGTTTTCTATTTGTTCACATTGAGTTTGAAAAACTGGGTTTCAAGTCTTTGCTTGTTCTAACTATGTTCTTGGCTACTGTCCTTCTGATCTCTGCTGAGGTTGATGCCAACGATGTAGACAAATTTGACAAAACAGATGGTACGTAATTCTGTTCCATAATTAGCTATGCTTCTAAAACCATGCCCCATGGGTTTTCTAATCATTAGTTGTTAGTTGTAACTTTAATTATAGCACTTTGCTGATCTTTGAAAGATTTTATCCTTTTATTAGGAGAATTGTAACAAGTATAATCAAGTTTTAGGTTCCTTGAGTTACTATGAAGAGAAGCAACTTGACAATTAACCATTGAGGGCTACTTTTCCAATGTCATTATTTTGTTAGGGATATATACGTAACCAAAATATGATCTCAAAATTATTCCAAATATATACCTCATTATTCATTTTATTATTATTATTTTTTGTAGCTAAGCCTAATACAAATGGGGTAGACGAAGCCAAATATTTTGGTCACAGAGGATACGGTGGAGGTGGCTATCACGGTAGTTATCGTGGTCGTGGTTATGGTGGCCATGGTGGTTACCGTGGACGTGGAGGTTGGGACTACGGTGGGTATTTTTGCTATGGTTGCTGTGCTTGGGGCTATTACGGAAGTTGTAGAAGATGCTGCTATTATATTGGTGAACTTGTTGACAATAATACTGAAGTTGAACCTCACAACTAAGTAAAGGACACTTTCTTTGTGTTCTTGTTATTACTATAAATAAAACATGACGAGAAGTGTTACAATAAAAGTGAAATCTTGGGTTGCTCTTAATAAATGAATAATAGCTTTTACATGATTCTCTTTTTTAATTTTCTTTTATTTCCTTATTATCTAATGTTCTCTCCATGGTGTTGAAAAAGAAAATCAATGTTTAGTTCTTTTTCCCAAAATGAAAATTGCTAAAGGAGGTTGATAAAATTGAAAACCATGACATCAAATCACATAAAAGTTGACTTGATAAAGTAGTCTGCAATGAGTGCTATAGACACTATATTTTTGCACCACTATCTTTATAAGTCTCCTTTAATAAGAGAGCAAGTGGTTGAGTTTAATAGTTTCAAGTGGGGATAAGTGGAAATAATCTAGTCTAAAGAAATTTTGGATGGAACAAATGTTGAAAATGAGATAAACATTGTTTTTTAGTGCAACAAATTGGGTGTTCCTGCTATTAAAATGAAAGGAAGGATGTTCTACGCTTTCCAATTAGTTCTCATGCACTTTTTATTTTTTGGGTAAACATGGATTGACAGATTTTTATTGTCTAAGTTGGGATTTCGCTTTTTGGGCTTTTAGTTCTATTGCTTTTTGTAAGGTAAATCATGTCTTAATCTTGATTTGGATATAAAATACATTCAGAATGAGATTAAGATTAATTTCTTGTGAATTTTTTAAGTCGGGACTTCCATTTGGGCACCTTGCTGAATTGTTTGGGTTTAAACTCATTATTTCATGTCCAAACTTGGCCTAATAATTATGAATTTTAATCCAATATAAATTTCACATCCTAAGATGTAACAAAACAAAAAAATTTCACATCCTAAGGTTTAATTTGATATAAATACATAACTTTTTAACTTAAATCCAATTTGTGTTAATTTTCTAAGAAAGTCAAGCCTAGTTAGCCCAAAATATGGAGATTACTTTATTTATTTGATATATCTCGTCTATGGTTGGATATTTCCCTTGAGCATACTCATTTCTATCATGGACAGGCTCAACTTGAACTTTAAAAAGTTTTTTCAAGACACTTCTTCACACAGCAATATGAGACTTCTCATCTTGAATAGTAGTTGGCTTATCCACTACTTGAAAAAATTTTAAGTGCTTATGAAACACTCCATGTTCAATAATTCTTACATTTCTCTTGTAATCAATTTTCTGAATTTGAAAATTTCTTTCATGTAAGGCTCAATAAACCTGCTACTATTATTTTTTAGCTAAAATCAAGTAAAAGTTATCAATGTTAAGTAATTAAATGATGTTCAAAATCATCACAAATTAATGCTTGAGAAAAACCTTGGGCTAACAGTTTTTTAAAAACCCATCTTGTTAATTATATTATTGGTTAAAAACCATATTAATACATCATTCTTTAGTAAATTACATGGCTTTTAATATAAATTAAACCTAAAAATACTAGTTAACAATATTCTCTTACTCATGACTAATTTTATTCTTTCAACGTTAACTATATTTTCAAAAAAGATGACGTAAACTTTGTTATAAAAAAAAAAACCATTATATAACACAAATGCATATTTCAACCACATAATTTACTGTTCAACCACAAAATTTTAGAGCCAAAGCAAATAAACCACAACATTTAACCAAAGAATCAGACCCAAAGCAACATAAGCCACAACAATCAACCACAAAATCGGAACCCAAAGCCACAACATTCACATTTGAAACGAAAGCCACAACATTCAAAACCCAAAGACATAAAATTCAAATTTGACCCAACCCAAAAATGACAAACTTGAATCAAACAACCACATATTTCAGGCTGTCATGGAAGAAATTTTTGCCAAACAAAAATGGGGGATGGGCTGAAATTTTTGCCAAACAAAATGGAAGATAACGGTGGCACAGAATGGAACAAGAAAATGGCTGGACTGTGGCATGAAATGGAGGAAGAAAATGAAGACTTACCTTGAGTTGGAGGATGGTGGCAAGACAGAGAAATGTGGATGGTGGCTAGATGGACCCTTGGTGGCTGGACGGAGCATTAGTTGCCAGTGGAACACAACCCTTGGACGTATGTGCTCGACGCGAAGGGTGAGGAGAGAACAGAAGGAGGGAAAGAAAGCGGGGGAACAGGAAGAAAGGATAGGGGAAATAAGGGTTTATGGCAAAACAATTTGTTTTGCAAGATAGAAACAGAGCTTGAGACGAAATCATTTTCGTCTATAAGTTCATTCTTTTCTCAAAAATTTTCAAAGAAGTCAATGACAGAATTAGAGATGAAAAATATATAAATCGGAAACAACTGTCGTTAATTCCATCTCTAAGTTCTTTTTTTTTTCAAAAATTTTCAAAAAAGTCAACAACAGAATTAGAGATGAAAAATACATAGACAAAAAACAATTGTCTATAACTCTGTCTCTACATTCAAATTATATGAACCTTTTTCAATTTTTTAAATAACCCAATTCAAAGAAGAAAATAGCGACGGAGTGCATTAGACACTGGTGGACTCAATCGCTGATAACGTCTCTAAATCCTATATTTTTAGACCGTCTTTAAAACCTCATTTTTTGTTTTAGTTACTGTCTCATTTAGAGACGAACATGTTCCATCTCTATTTTCTGTCACTATCTATCATTTTATTAGTAGATACGGCATGGTCTATGTTCGGTAACTTATGTGTGATCCCTCTACTTTAATCACCTATCCTTTAATTTTTTATAGACTGTATAGGTTCAAATGCCCAATAAAACTTGCCCATTAGCGTGGCCCAAGCTCCAATCCTTATTGGTTACGAACCCTAATGCTATTAGGAGACTGCCTCCCTTCAATGTTAGAAAATTTTTTATGTGGGCTTACATTAATAATTTTTTATGTTAGTTTAATAAAACGAGTCGATGAGATAGTTTATAAATTATTAGTCCTAATATATATGTGATATATAGTGTGTTGGATTTAACATCTTATTATAAAAGTCTAGTTAGGTAGTTAAGTATAGACATAACGGGTCATCAGAATTAAGTCTAAAGTTTATGAAATGAGCTATTAGGTTTTTAACCTAAAAGTTATGAACCTTGATAAGAAGATACAGTAACCTATATATATAAGGCATGTTAAGTCTCCTCTCTAATCCAATCATTCACAACCAGAAGCATCTCTTCAGAGAAGCAATGTGTGGTATGATTGCCACATTGAAAAACTGCCATTTAGGATTTGGATATAGGGAAGATGACCTTACACTATAGCACAAATAGGTATGTCTTCTAATTCAATTATTTTTTTTAATTGGCATTCTAAATTTCATATATATTCATGATTTAAGGAAAATAATATTTGTGTAAAATACTCACCACCAAGACCAACTACAGTTAGAGTTTCGTTTCTCCTCCCAAGCCTATAAATAGGGACCTACCCCGATTATGATATCAAGCAACTTATACTCTCTCTATTACTCTGTTTTAAGTGAGTTATATGAGTATCGGAGTTTTTTTTTCTCTATTTTGCAAGTTTGCAATCTCGAGACTACCTCAACTAATTCATATCAGAATATTACCACTGTGTGTGGACTTTTACCGTAATCTCACTATATCTGCCATGACACTAAAAAAAACGTCTTTCATATGGCAACTGGAGATCTTGGTTGTTAGAAATTCTAATTCAAGTATTTCTTAAAAAAGAAAAATAATATGGAAATGTTAGTGCTATATAGGATTATAATTCTAGTAATTAATTTATTTGATCCATGGTTATTGAATGCACCACACGTTTTCTCCTCATGCTGAGGCCATTTGCCTATCATTATATTTTAGCAAAATGATGTCTGAAATGGGATTGGGATTTAATATTTATCAAGAGAAAGAGATTGGGATTGGGGGCAATAAGGGAAGGCATATTTTTGCCAAACACATTCGTTTCTTAAGAGAATGTCATACCAAACACATTATGTGAATTGAGGTTTAAAAATGTAATCTTTTTTTTTTCTAATAAATATAAAAAATCCCCGCACACGAGCTTGTAGTTCGGCGATGCACCTGTTAGCCTTGGATGCTCGGTGGAGAGGTTTCGATCCCTCCCCGATGCATCACTCCTATCCCATTCCCATTGCCCTTAACCTTCCGCCGTCCCCTTGGGACCCCGGCGGGGTACTCTTAGGCCCCACTGGTGGGGCCTCCTACAAGGACGGGTGGGTCCTAGGACAAAAAAAATCCCCATTTCATGAAATAAACATAAATTACAATGCTGTACTGTGTGCCAAATATAACATAAATCATCTTTATATTCCATTTTGTACTTGAGGTTGAGGAACTGTTAGTTCCTTTCCGTTGGCGGCAGGCTATGTTTGTAGTTGAGATTTTGGGGTGGGAATTGTTTATTATGTGATACTGTAACACCCTACTTTTGGCAGCAGATTGTTAACCAAACCCGTTAAAGTTTTCTTCTTGTTTGGTTGAACATTTTTCCTTAAGTCCTAGATATTCAATACCAAAAAGTTGCTTTACATGTGGGGCATGGAGATGATGTGGGAATGATTTGGCAATTTGCTTTTCAATAAAACCTTAAAGTGTACCACAAAGTTGCTTCACACGTGGGGCACGGAGATGATGTGGGAATGATTTGGCAATTTCCTTTTCAATAAAACCCAATGTTCTGAAAACCGGACCGGACCGGCCGGTTCAACCGGTCGGACAGGGAACCGGTCCCCTCACCGGTTCGGACGACTCCCCAAAACCGGTGAGATCAAAAAATCGGTGAACCGGTCTCAAACCGGCTGAACAGGTCAAACCGGTACCGGTCCGTACGGTTACCGGTTGTAAACTTTTTTTTTTTAAATTTCTTTAGCAAAACGACGTCGTTTTGCTTCTTAATTTTACAAAAAAAAAAAAACAGAAACAGCGTCGTTTCGGACCGTCTCCCTCCTCCTCGCAGAACGGAGAAACGGATGCCTTACAGCGCGTCGTTTCCGGAGGGGGTTGAAAACCCTCGGCCCGGTCTGCCTCCTCCTCGTGGAACGTATGCATCGCAGTCGCAGGCGGCTCCGTCTCGCAACCCCCTTCGGGCAGGTCTGCCTCCGCACTCCGCAGAACGAACGCACTGCAGCCGTCTCCCGGCCTCTGTCCCGCGTCGCGCACAGCAGCCGCCTCCGTCCCGCGTTGCGAACCCCAGCCGCCTCCGTCCCTCGTCGCGCACTCCAGCCAGCCAGTACCGTCCGCTCCGCCTCCGTAATCCGCACCGCAGCATTTGCCACTCTGCCTCTGCAGTCCGCACCGCAGCGTCCGCCACTTCGCCTCCGCACCGCACCTCCTGGTTGAAACCTTACAGTTTTTGTTGTTGTTTAGGTAGAGACTTTATTAATTCTTGCATCTGTTACTCATTTTGCTCAATGTGTGTGTGTGTGAGATTGTGTCTTCACCAATCGTCAGAGACGTTATATAAAACGGAAGTGAAAGTGAGGTTCAATTGTGATTCTGTGAACACGTATTAAGCACAAAAATTGTGAAAACTGATATAAGTTATCAAAATTGACAAGTTTTGAAATTGAGGTAAACAACCTCTCATGATTAAAGATCCCATCCAATAATTGAATTTTGTATGTGTAGCTTGCGGCTGCTAAAGAAAAATCTTAGATAATGTGTAAGAGTCATTCAGAATATTTATTGTATTACTTATATGAATAAAATTTTTTATGTTTTAAAATAATTTTATTATTGATTTATATTATATTTTTTGATTTATGTTATTAGTATATAAATAATCTTATATATATATAAATATATTTATATTTATATATAAATATAATATATATTTAATTATATTTCGGTTTGATCACGGTTCGATCATTACCTTGAATCAGTATCTCGACCGATTCAGTGATCGATTCGATTTTCAGAACCTGATAAAACCTTAAAGTGTGCCTTCCCTTATTGTCCCCACCACGTGATGTGAATAGCCGACCTTAGATCTTTGTTTCGTGCCATTTCTGATCTAAACAAGTTCATGTACCATGGCCAATTATTATTTTTTGGCCCTTACCATAACCCTGTCAGCTGGCTCACTTTATCATGTAGTCTTTTGACCCATCAAATCGTTAATGGTTGTTTGTGTTTTTATTAGAAGAAATTCTTGATTAAATATGCACGTATAGAGGCACCTAATCAATTTTTGATATGTTTGAATTTATTATCTTTAAGGTGTATTTAAAATTATAAAAATTAAAATTAAATTGAATTAATTTGAGTTACATTAAATTAAATTAAAAATTAGAAATTAATTCTTGCATTTGAGACTTATTATAAAAATTATGATTTGGATTGATTTAGAAATCAAATTTTATGTTTAGAATACTAAAAAGAATTGTTTTTAAAAAATTACATTTTTGTCATTTCTTTTAATAAACCTTCTCTTTTATTTTTAAATAAATAATTAAAATTATAAAAGTAAATTTAAATAAATTTCATGTAAATTCACTCAAATTTTCTCATTTTTAATAGAATTTCTGAAACAACTTAATTAAAATTTATGAGATTTTTAAAGATTTTTAAATCTTATTAATTCACATTTTATAATTTTTTAAATAAAAAATTTTATTTACAAATAAAATCAAATTCTAAAATTATTAATTCTAAATACACTATTAAAGAATTGATTTGAGTATCTATGTAAAGACATATATAAAAAAATTTATCTTCTATAAGTTACGATTCCAAAGATTCAACGGCTGCCTGACCTAACGAATTAAATAATATATGCACTTTCAATTATATGTTAGTTCTCAAGTTTAGGACAAGTAATATTAGAGAATACTGATGATGTTTCATATAAGGCATAACTATATTTTTGGTAATTACACAATTTTGCTTCCATAATTTTGGATTAAATTATACTCCACAACCTTAAAATTTGTCAAAATGACAATAAACACTAAAATTGGTCATAAATTACACTCCTCTTTAGTTTGTTTGACTAATTGTTGACTTAAAACAGCAAAGTATCTCACAATGGAAAAACAAAAGTTAACCAATTAATAGTTTTTAGTGAGCTCCATACCAAATTAAAAGTTTTTCAAATTTAATCTTATCATTTCATCTTTACAAAACCAGGTTGGCATTTTATTATAAAAGTGAAAGGAATATAATTTGATAATTTTATGAAGAGGGATATAATTCATATTTGTAGCTATTTATTTTAACAAACAATTGATGTACTATGTATGTCTTTTATATCAAAAGAAAATATATTATAATCTCATTTGTTTTGTTTCCTTTAACTCAACTACTTTTAAAAAAGTACCATACTTCCAGTTATATTATCTACGACAGGAATTATTATAATATGTTGTTGCTTATAGAGATGACTTATAGAGATGGCAAAAATAGCAGAGGCATAGACATGAAATTTCATGTTACTAATAAATAAGTTGTGGTTTGTGATGCTAGAATTTTTCTCATTTTTCTTTTTTAGTTTTATATATATATATATATATATATATATTGTTAGACAAATAATGGGAGGCGGAGACGTTAGAAATAATGAAAGGGCTACTCGGTGTTTTGTAAATATCCTAAATAATGTGGAAAAGAAATTAAGTTTTAATCCTTTAATATTTACTCCAACAAAAATTTCTGCCCTAAATTTCTCACTCAAGAATTTATATACTAAATGCTATCTAACAGTAGCTAGGAATATAAAAGCCATTGCAGAACCTTTTTTCTGAATATATACTTCGTACATGATCCATTATCCTTTAGCATGTAATTCTGGTTGGTGCAAGCATGTAGTGTTTTCTCTCGTTACTTTTCCTTATCTTAATACATAACACTTAGGCAAATCTAGCGACAGGAAGGTAGAATTGCAGCTCAAAAAGCATTAATAACACCCTCACATTATCATTTATAAATAAAATAAAGTGACAATATTATTTGGGATTGAAAGGTAAAGGTAAGACAAAACAAACCAAGATATATTATTTGCTTCCGCTTTTTTTTTTCCCCTAACAATCAAGAAAAATTGCTTTGATAAATACATTAACATAAATTTTAAAAGTTTAATTTTGATTCACTGTTAATATATTATTAATAAATTATATGTTAACAAATCATTAAAATAATTTAATTATGATAATAATAACTTAAATAGTCAAATATTTTTAATGATATGATAATATATGATCAAATAATATTGTAAAAAAACTTTACACTTACAGTTAATCAAAATACTGAATTTCATTTTCCTTTTTTCTTTTTGTGACAACATAACCCCTACACAAATCCTTTAGCCATAAATAGTAAACATGAGAACGTTATGCAGATGTGATGGTAAAACACTGAGCTCTTGATAAATCATGGAAATGACAGATTCGATTCCAAAACTAAAGATCTAATTTAATTCAAACCAATGGCCAAACTGCATTTAATATCCATATGCGCTGAAAACTGAAAAGAATTTGAAGAAATTTAAGTTTTAAAATACATAGGCAGTAACAAGTACACCGTCATTAGCACTTGAGCACCTATATATTCTTAGTAAAAGAAAGAATAAATGCTCGTTTTGGTCATTTTATGATATACGTGACTTTACATTAATCTCTCAATTATATGTAACATCATATTGGTCATTCAATGTATTGAATTAATTTCTAAAAGTAACATACTTAAAAAAAAAATGATATTGATGATATCTTATGACTAATATGATGTGACATATATCTTCGAGAGTTTAATTTTAATTTATGATTAATGTAAAAATTTTTACACAATTAAGCAATTATGACTATTAAATTATTAAAAAAGATTAACTAAAATAATAATTACTTAAAAAGTCAAACATTAAGTAATATGTGATTGGATGATAGTGTAAAAAAATTTTACACTAATAGTTGATCAAAATTAAATCTTATTTTCAAAGGACTAAAATAAACATTTACTCTAAAAGAAATTTAAAAAAACAATAATAAAAAAGTACAACTATACAAACTCCAAAAGCATTCTAAGTTTATTTAGGTTTTACATTAATATATATATTTAGTATGAGGGTAAAAATAGAAAAAAAAATTCATGGATGAATTTTGTTATAAAATTATATAAAAAACTTATTAATCAATTTTTTACTTTTATTTTTACCCACACTAGACTGAGCCCTAATGTTAAAAAGAGAATCAACATCGGGGAGCCTTGATCACCATGATCCTTATTCAAACACATGAATTCTTCCTTGTCCTAATATTTCAGCCTTTTATTGGAGATGACGTGGACCTCTATAATATATAATGTCTTTTGTAAAAGCAACCAAACGTGCTGTGCTATCTTCAACTTTTGAATAACTTTCTAGATCACTCTGATCATGATGATCCCCAGCTGACTCACCCAACAAAAAGTGAAGATTCACCTTCCCTTTTAATCATATATATACACCCCTGCACATTACATGGATTCATCAACCGATGTGAGAAAAGCCCCATCTTGATTACTTTTCACAAGCTAGTTGTGATCAGTAAGATCATCCAAGTCCAGAGCTAGAAGGGAAGCTTTGCAAAAATAACAGCAGATGGCCTCATTTCTTCAGGAGCTAGTTATTGGAATTCCTATCACCTCAACAGCATACCAGTTTGGGAAGTCATCGAATAGATACTTGCCTGATTCTTCTGACAAATACAGCAAGTCTGCCACACAATCAAAGCAAAGTAGGGCATCTTTTCTTTGCACACATGATTAGATCAATTCTTCTAAGAAACTTAATTGAGTTAATCATGGCCCCTTTTTTCTTTCCAGGTAAAGTAAATTCAGTTCTTATTAGGATGAACAAGTTTGGGAGAAAAGCTGACAGTTTTGCACATGGAGTCCGGGAGCATGGTATGTACTCTTGAATTGAAAGGTTGATTTTCAATTTTTGACTATTGATCAGTTGCAAGCTGTAGGGCAAGCACTGTATCGCTTAGAGTACGTTTGGAATCACAAATTTTTTAGAATCAATTTGATTTATAAATGAAATCTTTTGTTTAGAAGATTATAAACTAGAAATTGATTTTAATTTTATAATGATTTTCAAACATAAAAATGATTCCTAAATAAAATTAAATCACTTAAATCAAATGAAATCAATTCTATTTTTTATTGATTCCAAACATTGGGTTAGTAGATTAGTTAGACAGAAATTAAATCAATCTTATGACGCTTGAAATTAAACATTTCTGTTATTGTCTGCTACATTGTTAGGCCTATATAAATTTCCAAAATATGTTTGATGCAAAATTTTCCATGATTGGAAATTCAGAATAGAGAATGAGGTTTTAATTGATGGCTTGAAACTGTTATTGTAACATGCAGTGAGACTGGGGCCAAAGATACTGATACAGTAAAAGGGAAATTAAGCTTGGGGGCTAGAATTCTTCAGGTTGGAGGAGTAGAGAAAGTCTTTATGCAACTGTTTAGTGTTGAAGAAGGGGAGAAGCTGTTGAAAGCATCACAGTGCTATTTATCAACCACATGCGGTCCTATAGCAGGCCTCATCTTCATATCCTCTGGTAAAGTTGCTTTTTCCAGTGAGAGATCCATCAAGATCTCTTCTCCCAAAGGAGAATTAAGAAGAATCCGTTATAAGGTGATTTTCCTTAAATCTTTATAATGTCCATGCAAAAGCTGTCTCTCTCTATTTTATGTTTCTTCAGACTTTGCTAACATATAACATCAAACCCATTTGCCATTACAGGTTGTGATTCCTCTTGAAAAGATAAAGTGTGTCAACCAAAGTCAAAATGTGAAGAAGCCTTCACAAAAGTACATGGAAATAGTTACTGTAGATAATCTCGATTTCTGGTTTATGGGTTTCTTAAATTATCAGAAGGCTTTCAAATATCTTCAGGAGGCTATCTCTCAAGCTTAGAGGAGAAACAAGATAGAAGCAAATTGATCATCCCCGTGGCTTCATCTGTTATTATTTTGTGAAGCTGCAAAGCCCCCAATACATGTACAAATATTTTACAAAGTTAATGAAAAAAAAGGTCTAGTTGTTCTTCTACTTTCTGTTCTATTGTCAAACAAATAATGATTGTTCCCTGAAGTTTTACAATCAAACTTCACACAATTACACGTCATACTTTAAATACGGGCCATATTTACCAGTGGCCATCTCTGTGAAATTAAAATCTGTGATAATATTCAACTGGTATCAGCTGAACCGGCAACCAATTTGGTTACTATGCATTTAAATCTGTTTGGAACCGTAATAATGTGGGTCCACCAAGCTGATGAGGCTCATCCTAAACCATGATTTTAAATTGTGATTCGCAACCGCAATTATGGCCGCAATATTACTGTTGTGAGAGCTTTCACAACAGTAACGCAATTGTAATTACGGTCGCATTAATCGTATTTTTATGTAATTGTCCATAATTTTTAGAATTATAGCATAACCGCATCGGCAACTACAATTTAAAACCATGTCCTCAACTACTGCCTTGGTTGGTAAGGAAATGTATCTCTCATCTCTCTCTTTCATCCTACTGTGGTGCTTTAACATGTATCTGAAACCTTTCTTGTTCCTTGGAATCTATTAAATATTGGTGATTGGTTACTTGCGACTCATACTCACAGCATGTTAGCTCCCCATTTTATGTCTCCAACTATCTTGAGGATTGGCACACACGTATACATTGCTCAGCATTCCTATAGAGGAACATTGATATTTTAACAACCTTTCTGCATATCAAGTGTTCGAGCAAGTTTATGGCCCATAATAGTGATTTTTTATCTTGGCAAACCTAGATTACCGCGCAAAGATTACTTTGAGACAATTGGTATCTTAATTATTTTTCATCAGTTGTTGCTATCTTAAACTATATTCACAGCATTACACACATAACTACTTTGCAATTTGCTTTTACTCATTTTATACTAAGTTGTTGCTTACTTGCTACAACACTTTGCAATCGTTATCGCATATCTTGTACTACTATGACATTTGTTATATCTTGATTGACTATAACACTCTGGCTCTAGAACTTTGGTTTGTACTGTTAATCATTATTCTTTGTTGCTTTCGTTGTGAAGAGAGATTTATGATCATTTTTGAACATGCTGTAGTGTTTCCCTTTTTTATTTTTTGATATTATTCACGTATGCAACAATTTCTTTACATTTGATAAGGAAACTTTCACTATAGCATGATGGCAACATTAGAGTATGTTATACGTGTTAAATTGATTATATGCTATGAATTAAATTAGGAATAGATTAGATTAACTTGCTCAAGCTAAGCATGCTGGAATTGATAGAGTATTCTCCCTATTAATGAGATTGAAACAAAGACTACTACTTTTACTAGTATACTTATTGATCAAAGAAGGAAGAACTTAGACAATGTGTAGAATCTCTTGGATTTTGAATGAGGAGGTCACGTGTGTAAAAGGAATAAGAAATATTATATGCCAAGTGCTAGTTGAGGCCAAATCAACTGGCCAACCGATCGCTATTTTTTCTAGCCAAAGACTTTAGCTATGAAACACCTTCAGGCTCAATAGAAGCCTGCCTGAAAATAATTATTTGCCATCTAATCTAAAGAATACAGTCACAAATATTCATTTTGGTTAAATTATATTTTATAACTAAGCATTTCTTGTTTCAAATTAATAAAACAGTTTAAATCAAACCATATATGACCCTTGCCAAAGCCTCAACTTACATTGTCAAGCATTAAGGATAAGTCCTGGCAGCCCTAACATGGCACTTGGGCACAATCTACTTTTACGCCTCAGTACTTGGTGCGTTTGACTTATCAAATATCGAGTTGGGGTTGTCGAACATTTATTGGACATTGCAGCTCATATACCTTGGCACTCAACACACTTGGTTTATCGACTACTGAAGTAGGAGGCTATGGACTGGTAGATACCTATTGGGCATAAATCCAATAGCATATATCCAACCTATCACCTTTAACCCAATGTGTTTCACTCTCTATTAAAGCACTCAAAGGGGATCATTCTAGGTACTTCCCACTACCACATCCAACCACGTGCAATTTTCCGACATATCAGGGATTGAGGTGAGCACTACCCCGCTAGAAATAGGTAGAAGGAGTAAGATGCATCTAAAGTGGTTAAGGTCATCGTTTTGTGTATATTGGTCTGAAAATTTTTCAATCTATATTGAAGCTATTTGAAGAAAACATCGTTGCATTCAAAATGTCGTTTTGTCAAGTTCGTTGTGGCTGCAACATTGTTACATTATGGTTGTTTTCTGTAATTTTCATTTAGCCTGTTATTGTAAGGTGTCAGTATCAGTGCCTTTGTGACCATTTTGTTTAATTTGGTTCCCAATATAAAAAAATCGATCGGTTTAATTCAGATGACTTTTTTCTTCAAAACTAAACCAAACAAAACAGCAAACAACCCAATACACAAACTCCCCTCATAACTTTTCTCCCCCTCTTCTTCACCGCACGTCTGCACTACACTCACAAAAACCACCACACCCACTCATGGTCACACACTCACACGGTCACACCACAACACCCAAAACCCCTCTAAATTTCAGCCACATCTGAGGAGTTGGTGGAACAGAGGAGCTGTGTAGCAGATATGAGGAGGTGATGCAGCGGTTGGAGGTCCAAACCAAGGAGTAAGATGCGTCTAAAGAGGTTAGGGTTATGATTTTTTGAATATTGGTTTGAAAATTTTTCGATTTATATGTACTGAAAAAATTTGAAACAAATGCCGTTGCGGCTGCAACACTTTTACATTGTGGCCATTTTTTGTAATTTTCATTCACCCTATTATTGCAGGGTCTCACATTATCAGAGGCCCTCGAGACCATTTTGTTGCAATCACAACATGTGCTGTGAATTGCGATTCAATCCTTGATAGCATATAAAATTTGGAGTACATTTCAAATCCCAAATGTTTATAATGTTATCTAGAGATTGCTTACACAATTTGTCAACTCATTGATGAGTTAGTTCTTTTAAAGGAGCAGAGATAAGGCAGAATTGAGGCAAGTGATTTTAAAAGACATGTAATCACCAAGTGGTAAGTTTAGTCCTCTTATCTTCTAAATTTTTGGGTTATTTCGTAACCATTAATTTCTTCATTTTCATATATTTTCAATTGCATTAATATATTCAAATTAATTGTTAAATATTCTTTATTGACCTTTAAAAAAACATAATATAACCTCTGTTTTCTTGCTTTTGCAAGCGCAGTAGGGTTCAGCCCATAAGTTAGACTACTATATTTAATGACAACTTCTTGACAAATTGAGAGTGCAATCTTTTTCTGGTGACTACATTTAAATTTACTCATGATGAAAACAAGCTCAAAATTTGTTTGAATAATGCTAGTTGTCTTTCTATTACGTTAAACTTTGTCCTGACTAGCTCGCTTTGTGACCCAAGTTGCACAATTCCCACCAGCATGATTAAAATAATGCAAGAATTGAATTTAATTATAATGTATTGTTGAACTTTTGCCATAAACCTAATCGAAGTATAATTGAAGCTTATACAATTGTGCGGAAAGTAATTGTTTCCTCAAGACTTGGGCGTCCAGGGGAACTTGGCGTACTCAAGTTTTGGTTGAAATGCGCTCAAATCGTAAATTGTTTATGAAGATTCTTAAGGATCATGAAGTGCGTCTTATGCATGAATCCACTCATCAAAAAATCTAAGAGTACAACTCTTTTGTGATCTTCCAAATATGTAAGTGTCATTGCTATGATTTTTTTAAAGAATTTTGTTGTTAATTAAGTTTTTGAATTTATAAAGCGACATCAAAATCATCTTTCTATAAATGAATAAGAACTAAATTGATATATTTTTAATGATTGAAAAAATAAATTGATAATAATTTTATATAATTAAAAGATTATAATAATAATATTTTTTAATGATTGAAGAAATAAATTAAGACTAATTTTTTTGAAAGATCAAAATGATATTATTTTTTAAATTTATGAACTAAATTAATAATAATTTTTTAAAAAAAATTAAAATATATAATACTTATATATTTAGAGGACAACAAAGAGGTTTACTCAAAATCTAACATAATTTTTTTAATAAAATATTATATATGTACACAAAATACCCTCTTTATGCACTAGCTGCTTTCGTGCTAGCTAACTATATATATATATATAGCTTCCACAATTGTTGATGTAAATAGTTAAATGAGTACTAGGATAGGAAAATATTAAAACAATCACCTTTGCTGATTTTTATATTTGACGGTACACTTGAAAATAGGAAAGATAAAGCAGAATTTGAAATTTGAATATTAATATTAAATTTTTTTTGTTGAATGTTATTTTTTAAAAAACAACATTCTTTCCATTCTCTTCTTTTGAAATCTTGGATTTTCCATACTACAGACGTGGTTTACGTGCGGGCACAAGGATGATGGGGAACCATCTGTCATTCCCATTTCCTCAAACGAAAAGTGTGTCTTAGCTTACTGGCCCTACCACGTGATGTTCATAGGCAGCCTAACTTGTTTCCTTAGCTGAATGGGGTTACCGAGCAAACTAAGAAGTGATAAGCACTTGCCCTCTCAGCTTGCTTACTTTTTGATGCTTTATTTTGACCCATCCCATTACGAACACTGACTTTTTTTTTATAAATAAAAAATATTTTTATAAGATTAAATTTATTTAAATCATCTTATAAATTTAATTTTTTTAATTAAAAATAATAATAATATAATTCTCTCGTAATTTTATCTACTACTTGATAGTTTGGCTTGCTGGAGCTTTCCATTCATCACTTGCAAGTTGCAAGTTGGCCACTTGAATTTTTTGGTTCTCTTCCTCATGACTTTGCAGTTTCTATCTATTGTGTCAAATTTTTTTACATAGCTATGACCTTTCGCAATTTTACTCCTAATTCATCCTTTTTATATTATTATGTTTTTTTTTATTTTTATTTTTTTCTTTTACTCTTTTTTATTTTTCTTTTACTTTATCTTTTCTTCATTTTCTTCTACTCTCAACAATTCAACTTAATTGAACGAAAAATAAAAGTCATATTTAACACATCTCACATTGCTAAAAGGTCATATTTTAAATTTATATGTTGCTACAATTTGAATTTATAAATAATTTGTAATAGTTTAAAACATATTTGCTAGCAATTTCAATGTTTACAATATTCTTTTACAATTGAAATATCTGTTTGTACTTTGTATTATTTTTGATAATTTAAGTAGTGTATGATGATGTTTTTGTAATTCGTGTACATTATATGTTTAATGAAAAGTAAATATTATATATATATATATATATATATATATATATATGATTAATTTAATTTTTCATTATTTACAGTTAGTTTAAAGAATAATCGTATTCTAAAATCAAAATTATTCAAATTTGATTTTACCAATATGCATAAAATATAAAAATATATTAGTCAATTTAAATAAAATTTAAATTAATCAAAATATTAATTAACAACAAAAAAATGTAAAGTTGAAATAAAAAAAAACACGTAAATTTAAAGGGAGGGTAGATTAGTAATAATCAAATAAATAACATGGATCATCGTCACCCAATAATTTGAAATTCAAAAAAGCATTTGAGTGCTGACGTTTGACAGATTAATTAATTAATTAATTACAAGCAGGGCAATAGTGAATTCTCCAATTTTCTCACTTATATGGGTGGGCAATGAAACTAACTTGGATGACTGCAAATCTTACATTATATATATATATATATATATATATATATATATATATATATATATAACTAGCATTAATTTACATGTCCAAAAGAAAACATAAAATAGAAGTTGCTTTATAATTTATTTTGGATTTGCTAGAATCTCTATGTTATCTGAGCAAGGGCATGTTTAAATTAGTTGGATCAAAATCAACTGTTTTCATTTCTTATCTCCTTTTCTGTCCCTCCAATCAAATTTTGCCGCATGAAAATAATTGATGTGATATGTCAATTATTTTTTAAAGAAGGAGATATGTTGATGCTAGATTAATTTATTTTATATTTAAAATAATTTATAATTAAAATTTTATTAAAATTTTTTTTTAAAAAAATAATTTTTAAAAAAATTAAATTAAACTGAAGATGCTATAAATCTTATTGATGTAACACAAGTTAGTTGCAAATGGCCGTTTCTCTTTTCACTTGATTTCTCATCTTATCACGAGAACCAGAAAGGTAACTTGCCAGCTCATAAAGCTCAATGACGCGCACACATAAGCAACCAGATTTATTTAAGCCATAATATAATAGAAAAGGTGGTAAGATATAATATTTCTTAGGTATACAGGCCATTCCAATTTATTTAAGCCGACTACGATATATATTTTTTATTCCCCCAAGAAAAAAAAATTGCTAAAGATGATGCTATTCCCTAAAAGATAGCTTTTCATTTATAGAAAATATTGTGTATGTGTATTTATAAAGAGCCAACTAAGTGTATGTTTGAGTAGCCATTTTACCTGTTTAAATGTGTGTTTGCAACTTGAAACGAGATTTATCTTTTAAATCATCTTGTTTGGTTACATGTTTGAGTATGGTTCCAAACTTGATTTCAATCTCAAACTGGCTTTTGGTCTGAAGCAAAACCAACTTGCTTCTCCAGTTAAAAACTGCCGTTTGCAGCATGCCTTCATTCTCCATACCTACTCTACCCTTTTTTTACCTCTTGCAATTCTACCCTTGACTTTCATTCTTTATTCTTAAACCATTTCTTGTTGAGGACAAGCTTCGATGTAAGAAAAATAAGAGATGCAAAGGGTTACCCAATTTGTTAACCGGTAAAATCTGATCACATTGATTTTTATCAATTCAATCACATAAAATTTTTTTAATCCCAAAATTGACAAAAATTTCTCAAGGTGAAATGGAAGAAATAAATTTACCTCTCACCTTAGTTCCCAACACCACTCTAAACTCATGGGCTTTGCTGCTTTTAAACTCTCAGGTCGTGGCTCTTGAGCTTGTAGGAAATGTTTCTTAAGCTTCTGTCTTTGTTTCCGTTTCTCAACTTTTGTTTAGTGCCTTGTTTTTCGTTTCTCATTGGCAAGGCAACACAGGAGGTTATGGTTGTTCTGGGAAATGGGCTTCTTGATTTGGTGGGTAGCAGGTACGAATATGGAGAAGATATGTCACTAGAAAGTTCTAAGGCAAATCACATTAAAAATATTTTTTTATGTGTTTATTTTCCTTAATTTGTATTTTTTTATGGGTCTTTAATTTGTATTTTTATACTTATTTTGAATGGATGATTTAGGAGCTTTCAATTAAAGTTTATATTGGTAGGGCTGCTGAGTCTTTAATTAAATATTGATATTAATTTAATGTAATTTATTATCTATTTTATAAAATATTATACACATCTAAAAGTAATTTTATATACATTTAAAAACTTATACATAATTATATATCTAAAAGTGATTTTTATTAATACTATCCAAAAACATTAACTTTTTTTAAAATTACTTTTCAGATAAATATTTCCAAACATAAATCACGATCATGCAAATTTACTTTTAAACAAAATCAAGTTTATAAAATCATGTTCATTCAAAATCAAGTTTATAAAATTTAATCTAAATACACCCTAATTAAGTTCAACCAACTCTAATCTAATTATAAATATTTTAAGCTATTTATTTTTATTTCTGCAATCAATAATATCGACATCAGCAAATCCTTGCACACTAAGATGTTACCTTTCTGATAAACATTAAATCCACCTTTCTGTAATGTTCCACTTTTTCTTATTAATTATGACGAGGATCTTTAGACTAACTTTTTTTAAATAAAAGCAGCCAGACTTCAACCATCGAACAATCATCTTGCTTTTATTTTTCGGGATGACAAATAGATGACTCATCAAAGAAAAAGTCAAAAGATTCACCTTCTTTTATTTGTTTTCATGGCTATATATATATATACATCTTCAGATTACAAGGATTTATCAACCCAAGTGAGCAAAACTCCCTTGAATACATCCAATTAGAGATAGAAGAGAAATTTTGCCCAAAACATTAGATATGAAGGTCTCCTTTCTTCAGGAGATGGTACTTGGAATTCCATTCACCTCAGCATACTTGGGTGAGAAGTCATCAAAGAGATACTTGCCTGATTCTGCTGGCCAATACAAGTCTACCACAAAATCAAAGCAAAGTAAGATTACATCCTTCATTTGGAAAGTTGGTTGATCATTTGTTTAGCAAAAGAGAGAGAAACAAAACCTTGATTGCTCAGTAATCCTTTTAAAGAAGTTTTTGGTTTTATTAACAACTTTGACTTTCTTGATTTTTCAGGCAGAGTAAATTCAGTTCTTACCAGGATGAACAAGCTTGGGAGAAAGGCTGACAGTTTTGCACATGGAATCAGAGAACATGGTATGTACTCTTCAAAACATTACATTTACAACAGAAGCAAGGAATGTTTTTCTCATTAGAACTATTATGATTCATAATTAGTCCTCATTAGAACATACAATGAAGTTGTAGTTGACATATAACTGTCATTGTAACTTGCAGTGAGACTTGGGCCAAAGATAACTGATACAGTAAAAGGGAAGTTAAGCTTAGGAGCTAGAATCATTCAAGTTGGTGGAGTGGAGAATGTGTTCATGCAACTGTTCAGTGTAAAAGATGGAGAGAGGCTATTGAAAGCATCCCAGTGCTACCTATCAACCACATCTGGTCCTCTGGCAGGCCTCCTCTTCATATCCACTAATAAAGTTGCCTTTTGCAGTGAGAGATCAATCAAGATCTCTTCTCCAAAAGGTCAATCGATCAGAATCCATTACAAGGTAGTAATGTGCAAACTAATTTTTACACAAAGCCTCTCTTAATTTCTCTGATATGTCTTGACGTTTTCTAACATAAAATTTCAAAATTATCTGCCATTGCATTTGCAGGTCTTGATCCCACTTGAAAAGATAAAGTGTGTCAACCGAAGTGAGCATGCGAAGAAGCCTTCCCAAAAGTACATGGAGATAGTAACGGTGGATAATTTTGATTTCTGGTTTATGGGTTTCTTAAATTATCAGAAAGCTTTCAAATATCTGCAGCAGGCTATATCTCAATGTTAGAGGAAAGAAAGTAGAAGTGTACTTACTCATTCCCCCTGCTTCATCAGTAATTTTTGTGTGTGAGGCCAAAAAGGGCCCAATTAATGCAAGTACAAATATTGTACAGTCTTGTTGACTAGAAAATGCATGTTGATCCTTCAATTTTTACTTCTCTCCTCAAACAGATTGCATAGTTCTCTGTAGTTTCACAACGAAAATCTAGGCAATCACAAGTAACATTTTAAACAATTTGCCACACTCTGCTCAGGTCATGAATATACGTAATACAAGAGTTGAGCTAATAACATGGTGGTTGAAATAGAAAAGAAAGGAGAAAAGTGTCTCTCTTGAAAGAAAAATAGTAAAAAACTTGGTGGTTGAAATGAATTGGACAACAAAACTAATCTATTTAAAAGGAGAAACTGTAACGGCTATTGCATCTGCTTCTATACTAAACCAATTAACTCTTCTACTCCTCCAATAGTTTTCAAGTTAAGCTAATACACACTTCACACTTGCTGAAATAGTTATGTTTGAGATAAAAGAAGATTGAAGCCAACTCAAAGACCGGAATACAAATAGTAGCCAGTCTCATGTGGAGCTACTTTAAATGCTGACACAGAAGAGTAGGGCAGTGGTTTTTCATTTCCAGTGACTTAATGAATGCATTTTACGGATGATATAGTATGAGTTGATAAGTCTAGGGAACGAGTAAAATCTAATTTGAGTTGTGGAAAGAAGATTGGAGCTGTATGAGGTGAAAAACTCATGTACTGTTCTGTAGTAGTGAGAACCCAGAGTATTATTTCACTACATATGTCACTATATGTGCTAGAACTCTTTTTTTAATTCCATGATTTTAAATTATAGTTGCGATCATGATTGTAATTACGTTGTAATTTTAAAAATTGAGGATAATTACAAAACAATACGGTTGATGTATCTACAATTACAATTGCATTACGGTTGTAGAGACTTCCACAGCAGTAATATTACAGCCGCAATTATGGTTGCGGACTGCAATTTAGAATCCTGTTTAATTCTATTATTTTCTATTTATTTCATTTTATGTTATATTAAATTTAAATATTTATTATATATTTCTATTCTTTTTTTTTTGAGATGATTATATATTTCTATTCTATTCTATTATTTCTATTATATTATTATTCTATATTCTATTTATATTATTATTATATATTCTATTTTCTATTTTATATATTTTTTATTATAGAAAAAAGATTCTAATGTAAAATAATATATCAATGTAGGAGTAGCATTTACTGATAAGAAGATGACAAAAACTGGCTTGACTAATTTACCAAACTCATCAACTATGCCAGTTGAGTGAATACCCATCACTAGTCCACATCTTTCGAACTTAAAGACACACATGAACCCCTTACAAAATGAGTTCGACTTGCAACAGCAAATCCCTTCACTACTTGCAAGCAGACCCCCTTACACAAGTCAAATTAAGTTTATCTATAAGTGAATAAGTGAATGTTTGGTATAAGGGTGTCAGAACCTATTTTCAACTTAAAAAAATAAAAAGGGAAAATAACATACTAAATGTGTTATTTAAGAAGATTGTAATTAATGGAGGTGGTTTAGAAAAATGACATTAATGTCAGCATGCAGTATGGAAATGAACAGAGTGGATGTTGTCTTCCGCCTATGCATAGGCCGGTGAAAATTTGAATGCAAAACCATGACGTATAGCTTCTATAAATAGAAGGTTTTGAAAGCACACTACAAAAAAAATCTATATTAGCGACGGTTGCAATGCCCTAAATAAAAGGATCATAAAATGGTTTAGTTTCACCGACCGCTAGCATAACCATCACTGCAAGCTTATTTCTATTTGTGACAGTTCTGAAACCGCCATTATTTTTAGAAAAAAATAGAACAAATTTTCGCGGCAGTTGCTCTATAAAAATAGCTGAATTTTTTTTTTTCTTTGGGCAATTGAAAACCGCCACCATTTGACATTAGTAATCATCATATGCACGTTCCTTATATACTTTCTTACAGGGAGAACTGAAAACCGCCGCCAATGTTAGAACTTTTTTTTTTTTTTTAAATAAACTTTTGGCACAATCTGCCGTTGATTCTCAAATTTTTATAAAAAAAATGTAAAACCCCTGCTGTACCCATCAACATAACATCAAACCATTTAATATGTCATTATTTAAAACAAAGCAATTATTTTTTCGAACAAAGCATTTACTAACACTTCCTAAAGTGAGAAAAAAGAAATCTATAAACTACAACATAAAACATTATGTGGAAAAATGAAGCACGCCCTCTACATTGCAAGTTGAGCATACTTCTTTCCTTCTAGCTTCATCAATACGAGCATCTTCCTTTTCTTTTCCAAGTTGAGCATTTTCTTGTCTGCCCAAAACAAACAAAATCCTTTTTAATCCTACACCTTCAAAATCCAGAGAATAGAGACTTGAGCATTGATGAAAAGGAAAGATGCACAAGCAAGTCATAATAATTTCTTTATCGAGAAAATAGCATAAATAGATAAAATGAATTCGTGTCTTTAATCTTCCTTTTTAAATGAAGTGCTTCTTGTCTTATGAGAGAGCAAAGAGCCATTATTTAAAAATTTCACAAGTCATGACTTTATTAAGATATCTAGTTTTAGAATATATAATTTTAATATATTCACATACAAATTTTATGTTATTAGTAAATCATACATCACTTGCTCAAAAAGTAAGTAAACAATTTTATTAAAAAATCTCTATAATAATGTGACACTTTCTTTTATTTCTTATAATTGAAAAAACTTTATAGTGAAAATAAATCAATTTAAACTCATTTAATTGAGTTTATTAAACAACAAAGATCAAATTTTGTCGGTTACACTTTTTATTCTTACAACTAGAAAACAAGGACATATAAAAGACCCCAGGGTACTATAAAAATTGTATCTATTTTATTTCTTTTCTTTGTAGTTTTTGCTTTTTTCTTAAACACCATCAAGTTCCTATTTTATGAGGAAGTTATATATGATGCTTATTTTTTTGTAGTGGCAGCAGAGAAGATAGAAGAAATAGAATGCTTTTGTAAGTAAGAGAAATTATGTTAGATTTTTATTCTTCTTCTATTATCTCAATAATATGAGAAGTGCTAGTTCAGTATAATCTTCTCGTATATTTTGTGAGAAAAAGAGTATCAAGACCCCTTAAGCTTTGAACTATTTGCAAATTGACATATTAAACTTTAAAATCATCCTAATTAATTATTAAACTATGATAATTATACAAATAAGTTTTTCCTTCTACTTATCGTTAAATTACTTAACAGAATAATAATCGTGTGATTGGCACATGTTTTTTTAATGATGTGTCACAATAATATCTATTAGATTTAAACAAATCTGACCATTCATCTTAAAAATTTTTTTTATCCTATTTTAATATTTATTTGCCATTTGTTCCTCCTCTTCCTTGGTCTCCTGTAATGTCCCACCTCCCCCTCAATCACGAGACTGAATTGCACTAGCAAAAGAGTTGGAACCTCAATTTCAGTTGTTGCATGTCTCGAATCTCACCTAAGTTGTGCAAACAATCCCACAACTGCCCTAACAAATGGCAAATATATTGATTACCAAATTTGCATATCCATTAGATAAATCAAAACAATCAAAAGCCACAGTAAGCCGACAGCTCCATGAGTTGGCCAGTATTCTCGACAATGTAATCCTCCAAGATTTTGTTCAGCTCCATGGCCATGTGATGGAAAATATGGGAGATGCATTAGGGAATGAATCAAAGATTGGCAGCCTCACCCCAGATCAGGAGATAGAGTGAAAGTATAGAGAAGCTCTCGTCACTGATTAGAGGAGACCTCTCGACAATCGGATATCTAAATGTTGGACTTTTTCCCCAAATAAGAGCAACAAGTGGTGTAATTCTTCAGGAAATTCTTTCGGAGCTTGCGCAGAACAATGGCATCCAGTGTGTCGATGTTGTCGAGGGAGGGCTCAAGCTCATCCGAGCATTGGCGAGGTGCAGCACTAGGTGTTTGCGCTGGTTGCGAACATTGCGCTTCTGAAAGCTGAAGAAGAGGGCAAGCGAATTGAGAAGGTCCATGTGAGGGTGCGATGGGGCAAAAGGGATTCTGTGGAGGTAGCTGATGGCACGGAGGGTGGCAGCAGGGGCGTGTACTTCTAGGAAGTGGAGTTAGTGAGGAGGAGAGGAGGGGGAGCAAGGACAGATGGCGTTTATGGATGGAAGATTGAGGGAGAGGTGGGAGACTGGAAGGGATGAATGGGTAAGGCGGAAGAGGAAGAGACAAGATACAGACTTTTTTTAAAAAATAATTGTTTTGTTTTTTTAATTTTCTGTGCTTTAATAAATAATAAAATATAATAAAAAAATTTTTAAGATGAACGGTCAGATCTGTTTAAATCTAATGGATACTATTGTGACATGTCATTAAAATATATGTACCAATTACATGATAATTATTTTGTTAGGTAATTTAACGGTAAGAGGAAAGAAGGGTCTATTTGTGTAATTATTATAATTTAAGGACTAATTATGACAATTTTAAAGTTCAAGGTGTCAATTTGCAAATGGTTCAACGTTTAAGGGGTCTAAATAATCTTTTTCCTATTTTGTGAGTATTTAGAATGCTCTGAAATTACTGGTGCATATATCTAAAGGTCAGTGGAACAAGTTTATATTTTTGATTCTGTATATTGATGACATCTTGCTTGCAACTAATAATCTTAGTCTTCTGAGTGAGACTAAGATATTTCTCTCTATTAACTTTGAAATAAAAGATATGAATGAGCCAACCTATGTGATTGGGATAGAGATATTCCGTAACATATCACAAGGATTGTTAGACTTGTCTCAGAAAGCATATATTAATAAAGTTTTAGAGAGATTTAAAACAGAAAAGTGCTCATCATCTCTGGTTCCAATTCAGAAAGGAGACAAATTTAGTCTCATGCAATGACCTAAGAATGATTTGGAATGGAAAGAAATGGAAGCAATTCCATATGCATCACTTGTTGGGAGCTTAATGTATGCTCAGACTTATACGAGACCAGATATCAGTTTTGCAGTTGGAATGTTAGGAAGATACCAGAGTAATCTTGGTATGGATCATTGGAAAGCTGCAAAGAAAGTTTTGAGATATTTGCAAGGAAAAAACAAAGAATCACATGCTTACTTATAGTAAATCCCAACAACCTTGAAGGTCATTGGATATTCAGATTCAGATTTTGCCGGATGTGTGGATACAAGAAAATCCACTTTTAACTACTTATATCTATTTAGCTAGAGGAGCTATATCATGGAAAAGTACAAAACAGTCTGTAATTGTTACATCCACTATGGAAGCTGAATTTGTGGCATGCTTTGAGGCCATGCTTTGTGGCTACGGAATTTTATTTCAGGGCTTGGATTGGTCGACAGTAATTGATAGGTCGCTGAAAAATTTATTGTGACAATTCTGCAGTACTCTTCTTTTCTAAAAACGACAAGTATTCCAAAGGTGCTAAGCATATGGAGTTGAAATACTTTGCCGTTAAAGAAGAGGTTCAAAAAAATAGAGTGTCAATAGAGCATGTTAGCACCGATCTTATGATAGCTGATCCCTTGACGAAGGAATTACCACCCAAAACATTTACTGGTCATATGTATAGTATGGGCATTATGTTTACTAGCGAATGTTAAATATTATTGTTATTATTGGTCATTGACACTCTGAGCTCATTAATATATAAGTTTTTGAAATTTTCCTGTTTTTAAATTTATGTATACATGCATGTATGAATGATCATATTGAAATACAGGATTTGTCTCTAATAGAGACATTATTGTTGAACATAATGTGTACTTCCTATTAAAGTATCATGTTTAGGAGAAAAGTTAATATTGTGGTACATGGAAGGAATTATGCCGATTTGATAGTGTAGAACCGCCATGACTCTTGTTAGTTTTATTCCTAATTATGAATTATGATGCAATTAATGTATGAAATCTTTAGTTGAATTTATGCGCATTAAAATTAATATTTTATTAAATCATGAAATGACATTTACCACATGAGCCAAGTGGGAGAATGTTAGAATGTGTCTCATGTTTATGGAAATTAAATGTGTGATTTAATAAAATATATTAAAGGCTAAAGAGTAATTTTGGTGAATGATGTGGGAAGTTATAAAGGATCGAATAACCGCTTGATGGGAGTGGTTATCTGATGGTTGTGGGAAGTTATCCTGGTGATAACATATGGTTTTGAAATTTGAAAGAAACCGATAACAGATGGTGCTATCTGATGGTTTTGAATTTCAAATGAAACCTCCATATATTCAGTCTCTACCCATAAGGATACGCTGAGATTTATTTTTTCATCAGAAAGAGAAAAACGTAAGCAAGAATGGGGAAGGGACCGATAAAGATTCAACAGCCAAGAAAGTTTCAGATCTGAAGTTTATTCCGCATTATGGACAAAGTTCAGTATTCATATTTTGATTTAATTCTGATGTATGTGAAAACCATGAATTTCAAGATTCTAATTGTGTTCTAGTATGATGGACCATAATGTAAAGGAGACAAATTTATGTTTACAATAGACCCAAAGATTGCTAAATGTGACTGCTGACGTGAACTGTCGAATTCACTCAAATTAATCAGGCTTATAAATAAATTTATAATATAGGACAACCTGAATCGTCTCCCAAGAAATTTTGCATAGGACTAAATCATTCAATTGAAAAACAAAACAATAAACAGGGGGGGTTTAATTCGATTAAAATTAAAGCAAGATATTAAACGAAATTAGAGCAAGAGATAAAACGAAAATTAACAAATTAAAAGCAATCAACTAACCTAGAATTGAGGTTTCAAGGACATCCGTCACTGGACAAAGAATTAATTTATTACTGAATTTCGTGGTTGACCCTAAACAAATTGAAAATCCCTGCATTCATATATGAACCCTGTCTACTAGGCAATCACCTAGCATTTAAATCAAACCCTTGGTACGTTCACTCATGCCATCGCACAGTGTTCACTTTAACCTGTTTTGATTTTAAATACCTTGGGTTAATCAACCTAAATATTAAATCTAACATTTAATCCCTTCCCCTGGATGATCAGAAATACAGAAATCGTAAACAAACCTCATGGACAAACCTCATCCGCTCGGATTCAACGTACACAATCGTGTTGCTCAATTCGAGTAAAGGGGGAAGAAAAACTGATTCAGTTCATGGAGAGCACGGGTCCTCTGGATTCAACAGTAAAAACCTCAACTCATGAGTTGATTGAATGGAAAGTTAGCCTACCATGGCTGAGAAAAAACAGAAAACGAAAAGGAAAGAAAAAGAAGAACAAGATGAACAAGATGAGAGAAAAAAGAAAAGGTGTAGATCTGAAATTTTTCCAAAATCAAAAGCTGTTATTCATGTTACCCTAATTTGCTATTTAAACCTAAAAATAAATCGGGTCAGAGCTCCAAAACTGACCCAAATTAAAAACATAACTAATGGCTTTGGTCCTAGGTAATTTGGACTCCTAATTACAAAGTTAAGCCCAATTAACTAAACATACCTCTAGAATTTCGTGACTGACTTTGGCTCCAATTTTGACTGCCTTCTTGTCCGAATTTGGCCTTCAAGCCTCTAACACCATTTGTAGCTCTTTGAGTTATCTACAAAACGAAAGAAGAATAAGGTTAATCGGATACATAGAACAAAAGTTATGATCAAAATACTAAAACAGTGTAAATCTGAAAAAATAACACGAAAATGAATTAAATCCAATTAAAAGCCCAAAGCCCAATTTAGACTAAAAAATCATTAATTACACACTAAACAGCCCTAAAAATCATTAATCAAATACAACAATTAAGTGTGATAAAAATTCAATTATCAAATGCCCCCACACTTATCTTTTTGCACTCTTTGGCAAAATTAAAAAACTCAAAAACAAAACTAAAGAAATGATAAAACAAAGAAAAAGACTAAAAGATAAACCTCTCCTTTCTAACAATTGTCAAGAATGCAAAACTTGAACAAGGAACACAAAATTTCAAAAAATCAACTAATCATGACAGAAATTTCTTCATCTCAANAAAACATGAACAAGGAACACAAAATTTCAAAAGATCAACCAATCATGACAGAAATTTTCTTCATCTCAAATTATAAACATGGCAATCTCAATTGATGATGCTAATCACGGAAAATGGCCTCTCAAGGTATGCTCTCAATCAATCTCTCTCAAGTGTCTAGGGTAGCAAGTGTATCACTCAAAATTTACTCAAAAAAATTGCCCTACCATAAGCTTGCTCAAATTATTACTTCTCCACTACTCAAAACACATGCATGCACAAATCAAGAGGACTTATTATTCATGGTTGTAATGGGGCTATGGTGAAGGTATGGACAAGTTTGGAAATGAAAGGCTAAGCACCCAAGAAATTTTAAAAGAGCATTAGTCAAGAAACACAAAGGTTTGCTCAAAACCAACTAAATGAAATGCACTTTTGCAAACAAGTCGCCTTTTTCAACAAAACTCTTTTCCTTCCCCAAAACTCATTATTACACCAAATTTTTCTCAAATTGACTTTTTTTTTCATATATATACATTTTTTTTCAGATTTTTTTTTTTCTTTTTTTTCTTTTTTTTATCTCTCTTTTTTTTTTGAGAAAAATTCCACAATTACTTATACAAGCACAATGACCAAACTAATGCCAAATGACAATTAGCATCGGATACCTCCCCCTACACTTAAAATGTTGCACGTCCTGGGCAACCCCTACACTTAAACACAACACTAAGGTGAAACCAATGCTTAATAAATTTCCAAGGTGCGGAATAAAATGGTTTTACGCTTAGGCTTGTAATGTGGCTAAGACAAGGATGATACAACAAGGCACGAAGGGACTAACCAACGGGAATATAATACAAGGGATGGCTATCTGGCCAAAGTGGTAAATAAAAGAAAGAAGACCTCTATCATATTTATGCATGCCAGTGAAAAATGCAGTTTCCAAAAGAAAAAGGGCAAGTTCTAGAGAACAAAATCATGAGCAGAAGCACACAAGAAAGAAAGAATGGCAGAAAATAAATTCCATTCACACAGGCCCAAAATCTGACAAGGGTCAATACCAGCACGCAATCAGCATCACAAAATTAACTGCCAAGTCAGATAATCTAAGAGTTGAGAAATTCAATCCAACCAGAATGATCCATCAAAAAACAAAATATCCAAGTTGAAAACTATGTACATCTCAACAATTATCACAAGGAGGGTTCAGACTGTATTATTCGCAAAATCCTGTTATTAACAATCAAAGTTGAAATTAAAAATGTAAAGAAAAGAAAAATAGAGAAAAGAGGAAGAAGACTCCCTATCCTCTTGAGGGAGGGTACGTGGCATCAGTGAGCCTAATCTCTGCCTCCACTGGCTGCTGCTGGGGTCCCTCATAAAAATGCTTAAGGCGATGTCCATTCACTGTAAAAGTACTCCTGGTCCGCTCATCACACAGTTCTACTGCACCAAAAGGAAAAACATTAGTAATCACAAAAGGACCATCCCATCTAGATCTAAGTTTACCAGGCATAAATTTAACACGGGAGTTAAATAATAGGACTTTCTGGCCCACAACAAACTCTTTTCTCAGGATTTGCTTATCATGGAATGCCTTTGTCTTTTCCTTGTATAAACGCGAACTCTCATAGGCATCCAATCTAAGCTCTTCCAGAGTTCTTGCAATTGCAGCTTCCTCTCCACCCCCGACTGGGCCAAATCCATGTTGCACTGCTTAATGGCCCAATATGCCTGATGCTCCAACTCTACCGGAAGATGACATGCCTTACCAAAGACAAGCCGATAGGGAGACACCCCAATCAGAGTCTTGTAGGCAGTCCGATATGCCCACAAAGCGTCATTTAGCCTCTTGCTCCAATCTTTCCGGTTAGAGTTAACAGTCTTTTGAAGGATTTACTTAATCTCTCTGTTCGAGATTTCAGCTTGGCATTCGTCTGTGGGTGGTATGCTGTGGCAACCTTGTGAATCACTCCATACTTCTGTAATAAAGCATCCATGCTTCGGTTAAAAAAAATGAGATTCCTGGTCACTGATAATAGCTCTAGGAACACCGAACCTGCAGAAAATGTGAGACCTGACAAAATCTACAACCACAGCAGAATCATCAGTCCGAGTGGCTTTTGCCTCAACCCATTTTGAGACATAATCAACAGCCAGCAATATGTAAGTAAAACCATGGGAAACAGGAAACGGAGCCATAAAATCAATACTCCAAACATCAAAAACTTCACAAAATAGTATAGGCTGCTGGGGCATCTCATGCCTACGGGAAATACTCCCTGCCCTCTGACAGTTCTCACATGACTTGCAAAATAGATATGAATCATGAAACAAGGAAGGCCAAAATAAACCAGAATCCAACACTTTTCTAGCAGTTCTTTGGGGTCCAAAGTGACCACCATAGGCAAAAAGCATGGTAAAAAAAGTAAAATGGAATGAAACTCATTATCAGGCACACATCTCCTAATTACTTGGTCATTACAGAATCTCCACAAATAAGGGTCATCCCAAACATAGTATTTAGATTCACTTTTCAATTTCAGAGTCTGGGCCCTGGTGGAATCAGCAGGTAAAACACCAGCAACCAAATAATTTACCAAGTCAGCATACCATAGAAGCTTACCTTGCAGCTGTAAAAGCTGCTCATCAGGAAAATCATCCCGAATGGGAGGGAGGTTAGAAGGATGGTGAGTGATCCGACTCAAGTGATCAGCTACCCAGTTCTCTGCTCCACTTCTGTCCTTAATCTCAATGTCGAATTCTTGGAGCAGAAACATCCACCGAATAAGTCGAGGCTTAGCATCTGCCTTTTTCAAAAGAAACTTCAAGGCTGCATGGTCAGAAAAGACAATCACCCTAGTATCTAGCAGATATGACCTAAACTTATCAAGTGTAAAAACTACAGCCAAAAGTTCTTTCTCAATGGTTGTGTAATTAGACTGGGCAGAATCCAAAGTCTTGGAGGCATAGGCAATGACATGAGGAGCCTCATTGACCCACTGAGCAAGAACTGTACCAACAGCATAGTTGGAGGCATCGCACATCAGCTCAAATGGAAGAGACCAATCTGGTGGCTGGATCACCGGAGTTGTGGTCAAGCAGTGCTTCAAATGATTAAAGGCCGACTTACACTCATCATCAAACACAAAATATGTGCCGTGCTGCAGAAGGTTAGACAGGGGCCGGGCAATCTTGCTAAAGTTCTGGATGAAGCGCCGGTAGAATCCTGCATGACCAAGAAAAGAACGTACTTTCCATGCACTGCTGAAAGGTTCCAGGCGCATTGCAGAGTCCAAAGGGCATCCTTCTGTAAGCAAATGTTCCAAAGGGGCATGTGAAGGTAGTCTTCTCTTGATCTTCTGGTGCAATATGGATTTGGAAGTAGCCTGAGTAGCCATCCAAGAAACAATAGTGAGACTTGCCAGCTAACCGCTCCAATATCTGATCAATAAAGGGTAAATGATAGTGATCATTGCTGGTGGCCTGGTTGAGCTTTCGGTAGTCTATGCAGACTCTCTAGCTGTTCTGAGCTCTTATGGGAATTAGCTCATTTTTCTGGTTGGACACTACAGTCACTCTAGACATTTTGGGGACTACCTGAACTGGGTTGACCCACTGGCTATCAGAGATGGGGTAGATAATGCCAGCTTGCAGGAGTTTAGTCACTTCCTTCTTCACCACATCCAGAATAAGGGGATTCAGGCGCCTCTAAGTTGCCTCACTGGCTTAGCACCCTCTTCCAATGAAATTCGATGCATGCACATAGAAGGGCTAATGCCAACAATATCAGCTAAAGTCCACCCAATCGCCTTCTTATTTTCCTTTAATAATCCAACAACTGCTCCTCTTGATCAGGTAGAAGGTTTCTTGCCACAATGACTGGCAGCTGCTCATTCTCCTCCAGGAAGGCATATTTTAAGTGATCAGGCAGAGATTTCAGCTCCAACTTAGGCGCCTGCTCAGTAGAGGGAAGAAGCTTGGTGGGTTGCACCAATTCTGCAGCATGTACATCAGTCGAACCTGTAGTGCCTGAAAATTAATTTAAGGAAGCAGAACTTTGCCCGGACTTCACAATGTTCACATCAGAATTAACATCCCCAAGCAAGTCAGAATCACCACTTAAATCAGAATCACCATCACTATCTAGTGCATCGTAAAAACTAGAAAAGCATGAAAATTCAGTGCAAACAGGGCACCATTCATTATCAGTACAACCACAAAGAACAGTGTCATTAACAGATGCAAAATCTGGATAATCAACACACAATTCAGCATAAACATCGTCAACCACATCATCAATCACATCAATGCACAAAACTGAATGCTCTTCCCTGGGATGTTTCATGGCATCAAAGATATTTAAAATGCACAATACTATCACCAAATTACATGGAAAGAGTACCAGAATGCACATCTATCTTAGTCCTAACTGTTTTCAAGAAAGGCCTCCGAGAATAATCGGGGGTCCACTACTAGAAGACTCACCCTCCATCTCTAAAATGTAAAAATCAGCAGAGAATATTAATTTATTTACTCTAACTAAAACATCCTCAATCAGACCAGTAGGGTGAGCATTACTTGCTATTAGCTAACTGGATAACAAACACTAGTAGCACGCAAAGGACCGAGGCCAAGAGAATTATAAACAGATTCTGGCATGACATTTATGGAAGCACCTAACTCTAACATGCAATCACCAAATTTACAATTTTCAATTATGCAAGGAATAGTAAACGTCACTGGATCTTTGCACTTCTTAGGCATGGGCGGGATGAGTGCTGACACATTCTGGCTCAAGCTCACTCGCTCATTCCCCTTCAGATTAGGAATTTTCTGTGAAGAAAGAGAGTTGTTAGATCCCTGGGGTTGGAGCTGGTTCAGTGATGTTGCTAACTACCCAATCTGAGTTTGCAAATTCTGAATGGAAGAATCAGTTCTCTACTGGAATTGCAAATTTATTCTTTGCAAGCTGCTTCACCAAATCTTCCAGTGAAGGACCACTACTGGTCTACTGTTGTGCTGCTGGCTGCTGTTGCACTAGCTGTGGAGGTACAGACTGTTGGAAATTCTGTTTGTGCTGTGGAAACTGCCTATGTTGGTATTGTGGAAAATTCTACTGGTTTTGATTCTGAATCTAGTTCTGGTTCTGGTTCTGGTTCTACCTTAAGTTTGGATGATCTCTCCAGCCAAAATTATAAGTGTTTGAAAATGGATTATGTTGCTGTTGATACTGTGGCTTTCCAGGAAAGACTCCTGCTGCAGCTACTGATTGGTATGGAGAGGTGCCCTCTTGCAGAGTTGGGCAAGCATTAGTGGGGTGGAGTGGATCAGAACAGATACCACATGGTCTGTTTATCTGTGGAGTAGGAGAATGCACTGTTTGTGTCACTGCCAATTGCCTTACTAATGAGGTCAATTCGTCTAGTCTATTTTCCAGTCTTTGGTGGTCTGCACTAGACGCTACTGCTGGTTTCTAGGCACTGTGATATTGGACTGGGGGTGCTTGAATTGAGAACACCCCACTGCTAGTTGCTCTAGTGCCGATTTGTTGGGAATTAGCTGCCATGTTTGCTATCAATTCTCTGGCCGCAGCAGGTGTCTTATCAACTAAAGCTCCACCACTGGCTGCATCCACCATATTTCTGTCCATGGGTAACAAGCCTTCATAGAAGTATACTATCAGCAACTGATCAGATATCTGGTGGTGAGGACAGCTTGCACATAGCCTCTTGAACCTCTCCCAGTATTCATACAAATTCTCTCCATTTGCTTGCCTTATGCCACATATCTCCTTTCTGATTGCAGTGGCTCTTGAGGCTGGGAAAAACTTCTCCAGAAATAATCTCTTCATGTCATTCCAGCTTCCAATGGATGAGGGTTGAAGGTAGTACAGCCAGTCCTTAGCTCCTCCATCTAGAGAGAAAGGAAAAGCTCTCAATTTAATCTGCTCCTCATCAATTCCTTGTGGTTTCATTGTGCTGCAAACCACATGGAACTCCTTGAAATGCTTATGTGGATCCTCACCTGTAAGACCATGAAACTTGGGAAGCAAATGGATAAGACCAGATTTAAGCTCAAAGTCAGCATCAAGATCAGGATATTGGATGCACAAGGGTTAATAGTTAACGTCAAGTGCAGCCAATTCCTTTAAAGTTCTATTGTCCATGCTCTCAGAATTAATGAAACTATCACTAGAATAAAGTAAAAATCTACACTATTAGAAGAACTAGGAAAATTAACAGATGGAACAGAATCAGAATGCTCAATATGCTGAATATGCTCAGACTCAGGATCAAGTTCAGTAACAATCCTATGACTTAGCCTAGAAGCCCTTCTAGCAACATGCAATATTCTCTCTATTTCAGGATCAAAAGCAATCAGGTCATGTGTATTGCTACTACTCCTGGGCATACAACATAAGGCATAACAGGCAAAAACACTAACAGCATACAAAAATATGTAAACTACACTAAGAAATTAGCCAAAGTAAAATCAGAAACACTATCAAATGAATTTTAAAAATTATGGGACCACCACAGTAAAATTCTAAAATGTATTTTTGGTTTTCCATAATTTTTTGGCTATTTTTTAAAAATCACGAAAATAAAAAAAATTGAAAAAGTGGTCTAAACGATTGGAATTTAGCAAGAAAACTCATACCAGATGAAGGAATTTCAAGATTTTGATCCCAGATTAACCCAATAAGGGTTAGTTTTGCTTATGATGGTGGATAAACTTTGGATACCCAGCCTCAGCACCTAATTCCACAGGTTAGTCCAATTATGCGACACTTGCGACACTACTAAGCTACTCTGCTCTACTCAAGTATAGAACAAGGAATAAAATGAAATGCAGCTACCCTACTCTAATTTGCTGTTAATATGCAATAATCGAGATCAAAAGAACAATGCAAAAATTCCACGGCAACGGCGCCAAAATTTGACGTGAACTGTCGAACTCACTCAAATTAACCAGGCTTATAAAAGAAATTTGTAATATAGGACAACCTGGATCGTCGTCTCCCAAGGATTTTTCCATAGAACTAAATCACTCAATTAAAAACAAAACAATAAACAGGGGGGGTTTTAATTCGTTTAAAATTAAAGCAAGAGAAAATTAAAGCAAGAGATAAAACGAAATTAACAATTTAAAAGCAATCAACCAACCCAGAATTGAGGTTTCAAGAACATCCGTCACTGGACAAAGAATTACTGAATTCTCGTGGTTGACCTTAAACAAATCGGAATCCCTGCATTCATATAGGAACCCTCTCTACTAGACAATCACCTAGCATTTAATCAAACTCTTGGCGTGTTCACTCATGCCATCGCACAGTGTTCACTTCAACCTGTTTTGATTTTAAGTCCCTTGGGTTAATCAACCTAAATATTAAATCTAACATTTAATCCCTTCCCCTGGATGATCAAAATACAGAAATCATAAACAAACCTCATGGACAAACCTCATCCGCTCGGATTCAACGTACACAATCGCGTTGCTTAATTCGAGTAAAGGGGGAAGAAAAACGGATTTAGTTCATGGAGAGCACGGATCCTCTGGATTTAACAGCAGAAACCTCAACTCATGGGTTGATTAAATGGAAAGTTAGCCTACCATGGCTGGGCAAAAACAGAAAACGAAAAAGGAAAGAAAAAATTAGAACAAGATGAAGAGAAGAGAGAAAAAAAGAGAGGTGTAGATCTAAAATTTCTCAAAAATCATAAGCTGCTGTTCATGTTGCCCTAATATGCTATTTAAACCTAAAACTAAACAGGGTCAGGGCTCCAAAACTGGCCCAAATTAAAAAACATAACAAATGGCTTTTGGTCCATGTAATTTGGACTCCTAATTACAAAGTTAAGCCCAATTAACTAAACATAGCTCCAAAATTTCGTGACTGATTTTGGCTCTAATTTTGACTGCCTTCTTGTCCGAATTTGGCCTTCAAGCTTCTAATACCATTTTTAGCTCTTTGAGTTATCTACAACACGAAACAAGAATGAGGTTAATCGGATACCTATAACAAAAGTTATGATCAAAATACTGGAACAGTGTAAATCTGGAAAAATAGCACGAAAATGAATTAAATCCAATTAAAAAAGCCCAAAGCCCAATTTAGACCAAAAATCATTAATTACACACTAAACAGGCCTAAAATCATTAATCAAATGCAATAATTAAGTGTGATAAAATTTAATTATCAAGAAGCAAACTTAAGGTCTAAGTTAGACAAGAAGGAGGAAACTAAAGATATTTTCAAACCTTGAAGCTTTAAGGAGGGATTGGGGTCACTAAGACATTGCTTAGGCCTTTCAAATCACAAAAACTTTGCAAGGTTTTGACCATTTGCCCATAAAATCAAAGACAGACCAAAACAAAGTAAGCTTAACCACCAAGTAAGACATGAAGAAGGAAGCTTATGATATTTTCAAACTTTGAAAATTTAAGGAGAGATTGGGGTCACTAAAAAATTACCTAGACCATTCGAATCACAAAAACTTTTAAAAGTTTGACTGTTTGGCCATAAAGTCTAAGATAGATCAAAAGAAAGCAAGCTTAACCACTAAGTAAAACGAGAATGAAGAAGCTAGAGATATGTTCAAACCCTAAAGCTTTAAGTAGTGATTGGGGTCACTCAAACATTGCCTCGGCCTTTTGGAATACAAAAACTTTGCTAAGTTTGACCATTTGACCATAAAGTCGAAGATAAATCAAAACAAAGCAAGCTTAACCACGAAGTAAGACAAGAACGAAGAAGCTAGAGATATGTTCAAACCCTAAAGCTTTAAAGAGTGATTGGGTCACTCAAACATTGCCTAGGCCATTCGGATCACAAAAACTTAGCTAAATTTTGACCATTTGACCATAAAGTCAAAGATAGATCATAAGGAAGCAAACTTAAATTCTAAGTTTGACGAGATGGATAAAGCTATAGATATTTTTAAACCTTGAAGCTTTAAGGAGTGAATGGGGTCGCTCAAACATTGTCTAGGCCTTTTGCATCAAAAAAACTTTGGAAAGTCTTACCATTTGACTGCAAAGTCAAAAATAGATAAAAAGGAAGCAAACTTAATGTCTAAGTTAGACGAGAACGAGGAAGCTAGAGATATTTTCAAACCATGAAGTTTTAAGTAGTGATTGAGGTCACTTTGCCTAGGCCTTTAGGGTCAAAAAAGCTTAGCAAATTTTGACCATTTAACCATAAAGTCAAAGATAGATAAAAAAGGAAGTAAACTTAACGTCTAAGTTAGAAGAGAACGAAGAAAGCTAAAGATATTTTTCAAACCTTGTAACTTTAAGGGTGATTGGGGTCATCAAATGTTGCCTAGGCCATTCAGATCATAAAAAGTTTGCTAAGTTTGACCATTCAACCATAAAGTCAATGTAAGATCAAAAGGAAGCAAACTTAATGCCTAAGCTAGATGAGAACGAAGAAGCTAGAGATATTTACAAACCTTGATGCTTTAAGAAGTGATTAGGCTCACTCAAACATTGCCTAAGCCTTTTGGATCACAAAAACTTTGCTAAGTTTGATCATTTGACCACAAACACACAGATAGAACAAACGGAAGCAAACTTAACTGCAAAGTAAGACGAAAATTAAGAAACTAGAGATATTTTCAAACCTTGATGACTTAAGGTGTGATTGGGGTCTCTCATATATTGCCTAGGCTATTTGAATCTAAAAAACTTTGCTAGGTTTGACCATTTGACCATAAAGTCAAAGATAGAAGAAAAGAAAGAAAACTTAACCACTAAGTAGGACGAGAACAAAGAAAGTAGAGATATTTTCAAACCATAAAGCTTTAAGGATTGATTAGGGTCGCTCAACCAATGGCTAGGCCTTTCAGATCACAAAAACTTTGTTAAGTGTGACCATTTGACCAAAAAGTCAAAGATAGATAAAAAAGAAGCAAACTTAAGGTCTAAGTGATTAAATGACTCAAACATTGCCTAGGCCATTTGGATCACAAAAACATTGCTAAGTTTGACCACTTGACCTTATAATCAATGATTGATTAAAAGGAATCATGCTTAACCACTAAGTAAGATGAGAAAGAAGAAACTTGAGATATTTTTAAACCTTGATGATTTAAGGAGTGATTAGACTCATTCATACATTGTATAGGCCATTCGGATCACAAAAGCTTTGCTAAGTTTGACCATTTGACAATAAACTCAAAGATAGATCATAAGGAAAGCAAACTTAAATTCTAACTTTGACGAAAAGGACGAAGTTAGAGATATTTTCAAACCTTGAAGCTTTAAGGTGTGATTGGGGTCACTTAAATATTTGCTAGGCCTTTCGGATTGTAAAAACTTCGTAAATTTTAACCATTTGACCACAAAGTCTAAGGTAGATCAAAAGGAAATAAGCTTAACCATGAAGTACAATGGGAACAAGGAAGCTAGAGATGTTTTCAAACCTTGAAGCTCTAAGCAGGGATTAGGATCCTCAAACATTGCTTAGGCCTTTCAGATAACAAAAACATATCTAAATTTGACTTTTTTAGGATAACGTCAAAGATTGATTAAAAGGAAGCAAACTTAACCACCAAGTAAGACATGAACAAGGAAGCTTATGATATTTTCAAACTTTGAAGATTTAAGGAGTGATTGGGGACACTTAAAAATTGCCTAAACCATTCAGATCACAAAAACTTTGCATAGTTTGACCGTTTGACCCTAAACTCAAAGTTAGATCAAAAAGAAGCAAACTTAATGTCTAAGTTAGAGTTAGATGAGAACGAAGAAGCTTGAGATATTTTCAATCCTTAAAGCTTTAAGGAGTGATTGGGGTCAGTCAAACATTGTCTAGGCCTTTTGGAACTTAAAAACTTTGCTAAGTTTGACCATTTGACCATAAAGACAAAGATAGATCCAAACAAAGCAAGCCTAGCCACTAAGTAAAATGAGAACGAAGAAGCTAGAGATATGTTCAAACCCTAAAGCTTTAAGGAGTGATTGGAATCACTCAAACATTGCCTAAGCCATTTGGACCACAAAAAGCTAACGTTGACCATTTGACCATAAAGTCAAAGAAAGACTAAAAGGAAGCAAAATTAATGTTTATGTTAGACGAGAACAAAGAAAACTAGAGATATTTTTCAAACCTTGAAGCTTTTAGGTGTGATTAGAGTCACTCAAACATTGTCTAGGCCTTTCATATCACAAAATTTTTGCAAAGTGTGACATTTGATCGTAAAGTCAAAGATAGATTAAAAGGAAGCAAAATTATGGTTTAAGTTAGACGAGAATGAGGAAGCTAGAGATATTTTCAAACCTTTGAAGCTTTAAGGAGTGATTGGGGTCACTAAAACATTGCTTAGGCCTTTTGAACCATAAAAACTTTGCTAAGTTTGACCATTTGGCCATAAAATCAAAAATAGACTAAAAGGAAGCAAGCTTAATGACTAAGTAAGACGAGTATAGAGAAGCTAGAGAGATTTTCAATACTTGAAGTATTAATGAGAGACTGGTGCCACTTATACATTGCCTAGTCCATTTAGATCACAAAAACTTTGATAAGCTTTACCATTTGACCATAAAGTCAAAAACAGATAAAAAAAAATGAACTTAATGTCTAAGTTAGACGAGAAAGAAGAAGCTAGAGATATTTTCAAACCATGAAGTTTTAAGGAGTGATTGAGGTCGCTTTCCCTAAGCCTTTAGGATCAGAAAAACTTAGCTTATTTTGACCATTTAACCATAAAGTCAAAGATAGATCAAAAAGGAAATAAACTTAACATCTAAATTAGATGAGAATGAACAAGCTAAAGATATTTTCAAACCTTGTAGCTTTAAGGAGTGATTGGGGTCACAAAAATATTGCCTAGGCCATTTGGATCACAAAAATATTGCCTAGGCCATTTGACCATAACATCAATGATAAATCAAAAGGAAACATACTTTATGTCTAAGTTAGATGAGAACGAAGAAGCTAGAGATATTTTCAAAAGTTGAAAGTTTAAGGAGTGATTGGGGTCACTATAACATTGCTTAGACCTTTCGAATGACAAAAACTTAAAACTTTGTTAAGTTTGACCATTTGACCACAAATCAAAGGTAAATCAAAAGGAAGCAAGCTTAACCACTAAGTAAGATGAAAGTGGAGAAGATAGAGATATTTTCAAACCTTGAAGCATTAATGAGAGATTAGGGTCAATAATACAATGCCTAAGCTATTCGGATAAGAAAAACTTTGCTAAGTTTGACCATTTGACCATAAAGTGAAAGACAAATTAAAAGGAAGCTAACTTAATGTCTAATGAAATGAGAACGAAGAAGCTAGCGATGTTTTACAAACCTTGAGGCTTTAAGGTGTGATTAGGGTTACCCAAACATTGCCTAGGCCTTTTGGATCACAAAAACTATGCCAAGTTTGACCTTTTGACCATAAAGTCAAAGATAGATTAAAAGTAAGCAAACTTAACGTCTCAGTTAGACGAGAATAAAGAAACTATAGATATTTTCAAACATTGATCCTTTAAGGAGTGCTTGTGATCACTCAAGTGTTGCCTAGGCCATTCGGCTAGGCCATTCGGATCACAAAAACTTTACTACATTTCAGCATTTGACCATTAATGTCAAAGGTAGATCAAAATGAAGAAAACTTAACGTCTAAGTTAGGTGAGAACGAGGAAGCTAGAGACATTTTCAAACTTTCAAGCTTTAAGGAGTGATTGGGATTACTTAAACATTGCCTAGGCCTTTTGGATCACAAAAACTTTACTAAGTTTGACCATATGACCATAAAGGCAAGGATAAAACAAATAGAAGTAAACTTAACTACAAAGTAAGATGAGAACGAAGAAAATAGAGATATTTTCAAACTTTTATGCTTGAAGGTGTGATTGGGGTTACTCATACATTGCTTAGGCCATTCGCTTCTCAAAAACTTTGCTAAGTTTGACCATTTGAGCATAAAGTCAAAGATAGATTTGAAAGGAAGCAGGCATAACCATTAAGCAAGATGAGAACGAAGAAACTAGATATATTTTCAAACCTTGAAGCTTTAAGGAGTGATTGGGGTCCCTCAAACATTGCCTAGGCAATTTGAATCAGAAAAACTTTGTTATGTTGACCAAGGTTCTGAAAACCGAACCGGTCATTGAACCGGTCGAGGTACTGATTCAAGGTTTAATGGTCGAACCGTGGTCGAACCGTGGTCGAACCGGAGTATAATTAAATATATATTTATATTTATATATAAATATATATATATATATATAATTATTTATATAGTACTAAAATAAATAAAAATTATAAAAATATAATATAAATCAATAATAAAATTATTTGAAACATAAAAAAAATAATGTCATAGATCAAAAAAATGTTACATTTATATAAATAACACAATAAAAAAATGTCATAAAGTAAACAAATATTACATTCATATAAACAACATAAGTTCAACAATGTTCCATCAAAAGTAATCATAAAAAAATGTACAAATTATACAGGATCATCATAATCAGCATTAAGTTGTTGAATATTTTCATTAAAAAAATCTTCTTGTTCATATCCACCATCATGATCATCATCAAATGAAGGTTGCATTGTTGCTTGACTTGCTTCAGCCATACCAAACTCAGTATCAATATCTCCGCCTTCTAAGAAAATAAAAGACTTAGTTAGTTAATAGTAATATTATAATACATAATATCAATACTTTTATATAGAACTATAAGAATAAAACATACCAGCATGATAAGAAGGAATAGCATTGTCTTGATAAATTAAATTTTCAATCTCTTCATTACCAAATTCTGGTTCAGGATCTTCTTCCATCACCCAAAAGTCAACACTGTCAATACTTTCATAATCAATTGGATCATAAGTCCTTTTCTTGCGATGCAACCTAGAACAAATAAATAAAGTATTATAATTATTTTTCAGTTAACTAACCTAAAGTTTTAAACATAATAAATGACACCATTAATATAGAAGTGTTAAATACTTAAATTATTAATATACCTGGATTTAAGACGCAAGTTGTAAGTCACATACACAATATCATTAAGTCTTTGATGCTCTAGCCTATTCCTCCTTTTAGTATGAATTTGTTCAAAAAGACTCCAATTTCGTTCGCATCCTGAGGAAGAAGCTGTTTGACTAAGGATACGATATGCTATCTTTTTCAAACATGGAGTACTGGTGCCAAAAAATGTCCACCATTCATCTACATAGAAATAAATATAATTCTCAACATCAACCATCAATTATATATTATAAGTTTCAAAATATTAAAACAAATCAGCATATAAAAATAAAATTGCTTACTCGGTTGAAGCTCCTTAGCTGCTGTCAAAGCAGTAGGTCTATCAAAACTTTCCCTGCGCTGCCGATACACCTGTATCTCCTTCATTGCTTTAAGTGGATCATTGCAAAGGCTTTTTATATCAAACAAGTTAAGTAAACCTTGCATAACCCTGTGCTTCTCAATGAATTTCTCATCATAAAAGAAAGCAGGATTTAAAAAGTAAGATGCTGCATGGAGATTCTGATGCAAGTGCTTATCCCATCGAGCCTTAATGATTTCTGTATAAGGCTTGTACAAGTTTTTCCTATTCTTAAACATATGCTTGATAGCATTTTTTGCCCTTTGCATGCCTTCATATACATATCCCAATGAAGGTTTTTCATCAGCATCCACTATTCTCAACAATCTAATTAAAGGACCTACAATCTTCACCGCAGTAAAGCAATCATGCCAAAACTTATTATCCAAGATAATATCACTAACAGCTTTTCCATTAACACTTCTTCCCAACTTGTGTCCAGTAAAGTGTTTGTCTACAACTAAAGCTTGCAAGTCTTCCTTGTGTTCATAAATACTTTTTAAAGTAATAAAAACAGTAGCAAAACGAGTAGCTCCTGGACGAACAACTTCCTTCCAACCTGGCCTTTTTCTAAGCCAAGACAAAAACACCATATGATTGTAAACAAATATAGTTATCTTTGAAGCACGGGATGCAAGGTTAGCTACATGGGGCATGTTGCTAATATCTTTCAAAATGAGATTAATGCAATGGGCAGCACAAGGAGACCAAAAAATATGCTCATACTTATCATGAATAAGTCTCCCAGCTGCCACATAATTGGCTGCATTGTCAGTCACCACATGTACAACATTACTGGGCCCAACCCATTCAATAACATCAACAAACAAGTTAAATAATGTTGTGTCGCATTTTTCACCATGTCTGAAGCATCAACAGATTTCAAAAATGATACACCAGCAGGACAATACACCAAAAAATTAATTAGAGTTCGTTGTCTTTGATCAGTCCAACCATCAGCCATAAGTGTACAACCAGTTTCTTTCCATGAACTCCGATAACTATCAACAAGTAGCTGACACTCATTCTTAAGATCTCCCAATAAGTGAACCCTCATTTCATCATAAGATGGACCTTTAAAACCAGGTCCAATAGCAGCAATACCATCCAATGCAGCTTGAAAATAAGGTGATTGAATTGCATTAAATGGAATGCCTGCATCAACCATCCATCTGGCTATTCCTAATTTAGCTTTATGTATGACCTCTTTGCTAGCAAAAACACTTTTTAAACTTGGTTGGGCTCCTGGAGTTGTCCTTGGTGCAAAATAGTTACCAATTGGTTGGGAAGCACTTGCTTTTCGCTTGCCTTTGTCTCCAATATGCTGCATCTTAGTTGGTGGAGGTGAAGGAGTAATCATCTCTTGTTCTTCTTGTTCCTCTGCTTCATCATAATCATCACCAAAGCTCACTTTATCATCTTTATTTTTTTTTACTTGTTCTAAATTTGCTAACATTTGGCACTTAACATCATGAGGAACTTTTTTGCACAAAGCTATTTGTCCTTGTTTTCCTGCAAGATGCTGCTTCATCCTATTAATCCCTCCTCCTTTATAACGTGTCAAACAAAACACACAAGTGTACACTGGCTTCCCATTTTCATGAGCTAAACTAACATATTTCCATGCTGGATCACTTTTTCCACGACTAGAACCTGTGGAGGATTGCTGCTCAACAGTATTACTTTCTCTTGTCTGATTATTAGAATTATCCATATCTGAATAAAGAGGGGATAGGGAAAGAATTACTTACAGATCCATGATAAACTGAAAATATATGCTTAACACCCCTTTTATAGGGAAAGAATTCATTGAGAAAAAGGATGAAATCACAACGTATATGCAGGGTAGGGACATAGCCACCTAGTACTTTAGAGCTTAAGAATTAGAATCTATTATCAATTAAGCAGCCAGAATTTCTTAACTGACATTAAGTATCACAGTGAATCACCCTTCCAATAAATCAGGTTGAAATGGAAGAATAGCTGGGGAACTACTTTTCCTTGCTTAAGAATTAAGGCTACAGATTATTTACATCACCACCAGCATACAGATTAAAATTCATGTAATTGTCTATAATGAATTTCCCAAAGGTTCCACACGAATAGAAATAAATAAATTTGTGTTCCAAAGCAACAGAACTTTATAAACGTATTATGATTTAGATCAATCCAATTAATGAATTTCTCTTCTTATATTTGCAGCATGTATCCCATAAAAAAGGTTTTTCTGAAACACCTATCTGTTTTTTGAAATTTTGGTCTTCCTATATTTGCTATCACATGGTCAAGCAAATCATCCTTTGAATATGCAACTGATTCATTTCATACAATTTCCAGCTTCATAATGTCATTGCTATCTTTCTAATTTTTGTTTGATGATATAGGCTGTTGAGTTTGCCCGAAAGCTTGCCAAGCCTATAAGGCTATAACAGAAATTGCGTCTAGGCTTAGGTTTCTGTCCTATGCAATGTTTGAAGCCTATGCCTCTGAAGATGGACGACATGTTGATTACAGAAGTATGCATGGAAGTGAGGAGTTTGCAAGTATGCATGGAAGTGAAAGGAAATTGATCTGCTGCAATGCACTGCAAAGTGCAAACAACGTGAATGTGGATGTGGCTATAAACCATCCTCTCCTAGCTTTGAAATTGGTATTATCCTGCGTGACCCCAATGAGAAGTTCCTGGCTTGTAAATGTTGTAAAAAGGATGGTTTTCTTCACTCCTCTATATCGTGGGGAACTCTCAATTGGCAGTTAAGGAAGGATTGATTTTTGCTATGGAGCTGGGCTTTCAAATGGTTTGGTTGGAAGGGGATTCAAATGGTCTGGCCATCAAAATGATTCGCAAAAAAAAAACGATTCGCTGCCAGCAGCCCAGCACGCAGAGCAGCCGGCAGCGTCACACACCGACAGTGGTCCGACACACGAACACGCAGAGGCAGCACACACAAATAAATGAAATTACAGCAGTAACAGCACGCAGAGCATATCCAGACGGCACAAACAAGAATCAAAACCATCTACAAGATCAAATCGGGCACACAATCAAAACCATCTACAGCAGTACCAGTAACTGCACGCAGAGCGTATGCAGAGGTGTATACCTTGAGGATCTCCGATCTCCGATGGCGATAAGTCACCAAACTCACTCTTTCTCTGCCGTGGGTCACCGGGGTGTCGGGATCTGCCGTTCTCTCCTTCGAGTTTCGCTTCCGCAGCTACGCTTCGTTTTCGGACGGGTAACAGACGAGGCGAGACCGAGACGCGAGACGCGGGCGAGAAGCGACGACGAGGGTTTCGGTTTTCATTCAAACCGAAACGACGTCGTCTGATTTTTTTTTTTTTGGAAATTATATGTTAAAACGACGTCGTTTTAACATCAGATGTTCAAAAAAAAAAAAAAAAAAAACCGGGAAACCGTGAGAACCGGCGCCGGTTTGCCCGGTTTGACCGGTTTGACACCGGTTCACCGGTTTTTGACCGGTTTTTGACCACCCCGGTTCTGGGAGATAACCCGAACCGGGGGGGTAACCGGTTCCCGGTCCGACCGGTCGAACCGGCCGGTCCGGTCCGGTTTTCAGAACACTGATGTTGACCATTTGACCATAAAGTGAAAGATAGAATAAAAAGAAGCAAGCTTAACCACTAAGTAAGACAAGAACGAAGAAAGTAGAGATATTTGTAAACCATAAAGCTTTAAGGAGTGATTGGGCTCATTTATACATTGCCTAGGCTATAAGGATCACAAAAGCTTTGCTAAGTTTGATTATTTGACCATAAAGTCAAAGATAGATCATAAGGAAGCAAACTTAACATCAATGTTTGACGAGAACGAGGAAGCTAGAGATATTTTCAAACCATGAAGCTTTAAGTGTGATTAGGGTGACTCAAACAATGCCTAGGCCATTTGGATTACAAAAACATTGCTAAGTTTGACTATTTGACCATAAAGCAAATGATAGATCAAAAGGAAGCAAACTTAAGGTCTAAGTTAGACGAGAAAGAGGAAGCTAGAGATATTTTCAAACCTTGAAACTTCAAGCAGTGATTAGGGTGACTCAAACAATGCCTAAGCCTTTTGGATCGCAAAACATTGCTAAGTTTGACCATTTGGCCATAAAATCAAAGATAGATCAAAAGGAACCAAACTTAATCACTATGTAAGATGAGAACGGAGAACCTTGAGATGCTTTTATACCTTGAGGCTTTAAGGAGGGATTGGGCTCATTCATACGTTGCCTAGGCCATAAGCATCACAAAAGCTTTGCTAAGTTTGACCATTTGACCATAAAGTCAAAGATAGATCATAAGGAAGCAAACTTAACATCTAAGTTTGACGAGAATGAGGAAGCTAGACATATTTCTAAACCTTAAAGCTTTAAGGAGTGATTGGGTCACTTAAACATTTCCTAGGCCTTTCAGATCACAAAAACTTCTCTAAGTTTGACCCTTTGACAATGTCAAAGGTAGATCAAAACGAAGTAAGCTTAGTCACTAAGAACGACGAGAATGAAGAAGCTTGAGATGTTTTCAAACCTTGAAGCATTAAGGAGTGATTGGGGTCCCTCAAACAATGGCTTAGGCCTTTTAGATCACAAAAACATTTCTAAATTTGACCATTTTATGATAAATTCAAAGATAGATCAAAAGAAAGCGAACTTAACCACTAAATAAGACGTGAACAAAAAACCTAGAGATATTTTCAAACCCTGAAGCTTTATGGAGTGATTGGGGTCACCTTAAACATTGCCTAGACCAAGCAAACTTAATGTTCTAAGTTCGATGAGGACGAAGAAGCTAGAGATGTTTTCAAAACCGTAAAACTTTATGGAGTCATTGGGGTCATTAAACCATTGCAAAGGCCATTGCTAGAAATATTTTCAAATGTTGATGCTTTAAGGAGTGATTGGGGTCACACAAACATTGCCTGGGCCATTTGGATCATAAAAACTTTTCTAGGTTAGACCATTTGACCATAAAGTCAGAGATTGATCAAAAGGAAAGCAAACTTAATGTCTAAGTTAGACGAGAATGAAGAAGCTAGCGATATTTTTGGACCCTGAAGCTTTAAAGGGTAATTGGGGTCACTCAACCATTGCATAGGCCATTTGAATCACAAAAAATTAAACTAAGTTTTGACCATTTGGCCATAAAGTCAAAGATAGATCAAAATAAAGCAAACTTAATGTCTACGTTAGATGAGAACGAAGAACCACAAGATATTTTCAAACCAAGAACCTCTAAGGGGTGATTGGGGTCACTTAAACATTGCTTAGGCCCTTTGGATCAAAAAAACTTTGCTAAGTTTGACCATTTGATGATAAATTCAAAGATAGATCAAAAGGAAGCAAACTTAACTACTAAGTAAGCTGTGGACAAAGAAGCTTGAGATATTTTAAAACCTTGAAGCTTTAAGGAGTGATTAGGGTCACTCAAATATTTTTTCAGCCATTCGGATCACAAAAACTTTGTTAAGTTTGACCATTTAATAATAAAGTTAAGGATAGATGAAAAGGAACAAACTTAACGTCTAAGTTAGATGAGAAAGAAGAACCTAGAGATATTTTCAAACATTGAAGCTTTAAGGAGTGATTAGAGTCACTCAAACATTGCCTAGGCCATTTGGAATCTCAAAGATAGATAAAAAAGAAGCAAACTTAAAGTCTAAGTTAAACGAGAACGAAGAAGCTACAAATATTTTCAAACCTTGAGGCTTTGAAAGAGTGTTTGGGGCACTCAAACATTGATTAGGCCACTCAGATCACAAAAACTTTTCTATCTTCTTCAATCCCATCTAACTTAGACATTAAATTTGCTTCCTTTTTATCTATCTTTGACTTTATGGTCAAAGTTACCAAAGTTTTTGTGATTCGAATGGCCTAGGTAATGTTTGAGTGACCCCAATCAGTCCTTAAAGCTTCAAGGCATGAAAATATCTCCAGCTACGTCGTTCTTGTCCAACTTAGACATTAAGCTTGCTTTCTTTTGATCTATCTTTGACTTTATAGTCAAATGGTAAAATTTAGCAAAATTTTTGTGATTTGAATGGCCTAGGCAATGTTTGAGTGACCCCAATCACTCCTTTAAGCTTCAAGATTTGAAATATCTCTAGCTTCTTCATTCTTATCTTATTTAGCAATTAAACTTGCTTCCTTTGATCTATCTTTGACTTTATGATCAAATGGTCAAACTTAGCAAAGTTTTTATGATCAAAAAGGCCTAGGCAATGTTTGAGTGATCCCAATCACTCCTTAAATGTTCAAGATTTGAAAATATTTGTAGCTTCTTTGCTTTTGTCAAGTTACACGTAAAGTTTGCTTCCTTTTGTTCCTTGACATTTTGGTCTAGTGGTCAAACTTTGCAAAGTTTGTTATGATACGTATAGCCTAGGCAATGTTTGAATAACCTTAATCACTTCCTTAAAGTTTCATGATTTGAAAATATCTCTAGCTTCTTCGTTTTCGTCTTACAAAGTGGTTAAGCCTTGCTTCCTTTTGATCTATCTTTTACATTATGGACAAATGGTCAAACTTAGCAAAGTTTTTGGGTTTTGAATGGCGTAGGCAGTGTTTACGTGGCCTCAATCACTCCTTACAGCTTCAAGGTTTGGAAAATATCTCTAGCTCCTTCATTCTTGTTTTACTTAGTGGTTAAGCTTGCTTCCTTTTGATCTGTCTTTGACTTTATGATCAAATGGTGAAACTTTGCAATGTTTTTGTGATCTGAATGGACTAGGCAATGTTTGAGCGACCCCAATCACTCCTTAAAATTTCAAAGGCCTGAAAATATTCTCTAGCTTCTTCGTTCTTGTCTTTCTTAGAGGTTAACCTTGCTTCCTTTTAGTCTATCTTTGACTTTATGGTCAAATGGTCAAACTTAGTAAAGTTTTAGTGAACTGAATGGCCTAGGCAATGTTTAAATGACTCCAATCACTCCTTAAAGCTTCATGTTTTGAAAATAGCTCTAGCTTCTTCGTTTTAGTCTAACTTAGAGATTAAGTTTGCATCCTTTTGATCTATCTTTGACTTTATAGTAAAATGGTCAAACTTAGCAAAGTTTTTGTAATTTGAAAGGCCTTGGCAATGTTTGGGTGACCGTAATCCCTTCTTAAAAGCTTCAAGGTTTAAAAATATCTTTAACTTCTTTTTTCTCGTCTAACTTAGACATTAAGTTTGTTTTCTTCTGAACTATCTTTCACTTTATTGTCAAATGGTTAAACTTAGCAAAATTTTTGTGATTAGAATGGCCTAGGCAATGTTTGAGTGATGCCAATCACTCGATAAAGCTTCAAGGTTTAAAATATCTCTAGCTTCTTCGTTCACGTCTAACTTAGACGTTAAGTTTGCTTGCTTTTGATCTATGTTTCACTTTGTTATCAAATGGTTAAGCTTAGTAAAGTTTTTGTTATCTGAATGGCCTAGGAAATGTTTGAGTGACCCAAATCACTCCTTAAAGCATCAAGGTTTGAAAATATCCCTAGCTCCATCGTTCTCGTTTTACTTAGTTGTAAAGCTTGCTTCCGTTTGATCTATCTTTAACTTTGTGGTCAAATGGTCAAACTTAGCAAAGTTTTTGGGATGCGAATGGCCTAGGCAATGTTTGAGTGACCCAAATCACTCCTTAGAGTGTCAAGGCTTGTAAATATCTCCTAGATTCTTCGCTCTCATGTAACTTACATGTTAAGTTTATTTTCTTTTGAAATATCATTGACCACACGGTCAAATTATCAAACTTGCCTAAGTTTTTGTGATTCGAATGGCCTTGGCAATGTTTGAGAGACCACAATCACTCTTTAAAACCTTCATGGTTTGAAAATATCTCTATATTCTTCGTTTTTGTCTTACTTATTGGTCAAGCTTGCTTCCGTTTGATATATCTCTGACTTTATGGTCAAATGGTCAAACTTAGCAAAGTTTTTTCTGATTCGAATGGTGTAGGCAATATTTGAGTGACCCCCAATCACTCCTTACAGCTTCAAGGATTGAAATTATCTCTAGCTTCTTCGTTTGAGTGATGCCAATCACTCGATAAAGCTTCAAGGTTTAAAATATCTCTAGCTTCTTCGTTCACGTCTAACTTAGACGTTAAGTTTGCTTGCTTTTGATCTATGTTTCACTTTGTTATCAAATGGTTAAGCTCTGTAAAGTTTTTGTTATCTGAATGGCCTAGGAAATGTTTGAGTGACGCAAATCACTTCTTAAAGCAGCAAGGATTGAAAATATCCCTACCTCCATCGTTCTCGTTTTACTTAGTTGTAAAGCTTGCTTCCGTTTGATCTATCTTTAACTTTGTGGTCAAATGGTCAAACTTAGCAAAGTTTTTGGGATGCGAATGGCCTAGGCAATGTTTGAGTGACCCAAATCACTCCTTAGAGCGTCAAGGTATGTAAATATCTCCAGATTCTTCGCTCTCATGTAACTTACATGTTAAGTTTATTTTCTTTTGAAATATCTTTGACCACATGGTCAAATTATCAAACTTGCCTAAGTTTTTGTGATTCGAATGGCCTTCGCAATGTTTGAGAGACCACAATCACTCTTTAAAACTTCATGGTTTGAAAATATCTCTATATTCTTCGTTTTTGTCTTACTTATTGGTCAAGCTTGCTTCCGTTTGATATATCTCTGACTTTATGGTCAAATGGTCAAACTTAGCAAAGTTTTTCTGATTCGAATGGTGTAGGCAATATTTGAGTGACCCCAATCACTCCTTACAGCTTCAAGGATTGAAATTATCTCTAGCTTCTTCGTTTGAGTGATGACAATCACTCGATAAAGCTTCAAGGTTTAAAATATCTCTAGCTTCTTCGTTCACGTCTAACTTAGACGTTAAGTTTGCTTGCTTTTGATCTATGTTTCACTTTGTTATCAAATGGTTAAGCTCAGTAAAGTTTTTGTTATCTGAATGGCCTAGGAAATGTTTGAGTGACGCAAATCACTTCTTAAAGCAGCAAGGATTGAAAATATCCCTACCTCCATCGTTCTCGTTTTACTTAGTTGTAAAGCTTGCTTCCGTTTGATCTATCTTTAACTTTGTGGTCAAATGGTCAAACTTAGCAAAGTTTTTGGGATGCGAATGGCCTAGGCAATGTTTGAGTGACCCAAATCACTCCTTAGAGCGTCAAGGTATGTAAATATCTCCAGATTCTTCGCTCTCATGTAACTTACATGTTAAGTTTATTTTCTTTTGAAATATCTTTGACCACACGATCAAATTATCAAACTTGCCTAAGTTTTTGTGATTTGAACGGCCTTGGCAATGTTTGAGAGACCACAATCACTCTTTAAAACTTTATGGTTTGAAAATATCTCTATATTCTTCGTTTTTGTCTTTCTTATTGGTCAAGCTTGCTTCCATTTGATATATATCTGACTTTATGGTCAAATGGTCAAACTTAGCAAAGTTTTTCTGATTCGAATTGTGTAGGCAATATTTGAGTGACCCCAATCACTCCTTACAGCTTCAAGGATTGAAATTATCTCTAGCTTCTTCGTTTGAGTGATGCCAATCACTCGATAAAGCTTCAAGGTTGAAAATATCTCTAGCTTCTTCGTTCACGTCTAACTTAGACGTTAACTTTTCTTGCTTTTGATCTATGTTTCACTTTATTATCAAACGGTTAAGCTAAGTAAAGTTTTTGTTATCTGAATGGCCTAGGAAATGTTTGAGTCACCCAAATCACTCCTTAAAGCAGCAAGGTTTGAAAATATCCCTGCCTCCATCGTTCTCGTTTTACTTAGTTGTAAAAGCTTGCTTCCGTTTGATCTATCTTTAACTTTGTGGTCAAATGGTCAAACTTAGCAAAGTTTTTGGGATGCGAATGGCCTAGGCAATGTTTGAGTGACCTAAATCACTCCTTAGAGAGTCAAGGTTTGTAAATTATCTCCAGATTCTTCGCTCTCATGTAACTTACATGTTAAGTTTATTTTCTTTTGAAATATCTTTGACGACACGGTCAAATTATCAAACTTGCCTAAGTTTTTGTGATTCAAATGACCTTGGCAATGGTTGAGAGACCACAATCACTCTTTAAAACTTTATGGTTTGAAAATATCTCTATATTCTTCATTTTTGTCTTACTTATTGGTCAAGCTTGCTTCCATTTGATATATCTATGAATTTATGGTCAAATGGTCAAACTTAGCAAAGTTTTTCTGATTCGAATGGTGTAGGCAATATTTGAGTGACCCCAATCACTCCTTACAGCTTAAAGGATTGAAATTATCTCTAGCTTCTTCGTTTGAGTGATGCCAATCACTCGATAAAGCTTCAAGGTTGAAAATATCTCTAGCTTCTTCGTTCACGTCTAACTTAGACGTTAAGTTTGCTTGCTTTTGATCTATGTTTCACTTTGTTATCAAATGGTTAAGCTCAGTAAAGTTTTTGTTATCTGAATGGCCTAGGAAATGTTTGAGTGACGCTAATCACTCCTTAAAGCAGCAAGGTTTGAAAAAATCCCTACCTCCATCGTTCTTGTTTTACTTAGTTGTAAAGCTTGCTTCCGTTTGATCTATCTTTAACTTTGTGGTCAAATGGTCAAACTTAGCAAAGTTTTTGGGATGCGAATGGCCTAGGCAATGTTTGAGTGACCTAAATCACTCCTTAGAGCTTCAAGGTTTGTAAATATCTCCAGATTCTTCGCTCTCATGTAACTTACATGTTATGTTTATTTTCTTTTGAAATGTCTTTGACGACACGGTCAAAATTATGAAACTTGCCTAAGTTTTTGTGATTCGAATGGCCTTGGCAATGTTTGAGGGACCACAATCACTCTTTAAAACTTCATGGTTTGAAAATATCTCTATATTCTTCGTTTTTGTCTTACTAATTGGTCAAGCTTGCTTCCATTTGATATATCTCTGACTTTATGGTCAAATGGTCAAACTTAGCAAAGTTTTTTCTGATTCGAATGGTGTAGGCAATATTTGTGTGACCCCAATCACTTCTTACAGCTTCAAGGATTGAAATTATCTCTAGCTTCTTCGTTTGAGTGATGCCAATCACTCGATAAAGCTTCAAGGTTGAAAATATCTCTAGCTTCTTCGTTCACGTCTAACTTAGACGTTAACTTTGCTTGCTTTTGATCTATGTTTCACTTTATTATCAAATGGTTAAGCTAAGTAAAGTTTTTGTTATCTGAATGGCCTAGGAAATGTTTGAGTCACCCAAATCACTCCTTAAAGCAGCAAGGTTTGAAAAATATCCCTACCTCCATCGTTCTCGTTTTACTTAGTTGTAAAGCTTGCTTCCGTTTGATCTATCTTTAACTTTGTGGTCAAATGGTCAAACTTAGCAAAGTTTTTGGGATGCGAATGGCCTAGGCAATGTTTGAGTGACCTAAATCACTCCTTAGAGCTGTCAAGGTTTGTAAATATCTCCAGATTCTTCGCTCTCATGTAACTTACATGTTAAGTTTATTTTCTTTTGAAATATCTTTGACGACACGGTCAAATTATCAAACTTGCCTAAGTTTTTGTGATTCAAATGACCTTGGCAATGTTTGAGAGACCACAATCACTCTTTAAAACTTCATGGTTTGAAAATATCTCTATATTCTTCGTTTTTGTCTTACTAATTAGTCAAGCTTGCTTCCATTTGATATATCTCTGACTTTATGGTCAAATGGTCAAACTTAGCAAAGTTTTTTCTGATTCGAATGGTGTAGGCAATATTTGTGTGACCCCAATCACTTCCTTACAGCTTCAAGGATTGAAATTATCTCTAGCTTCTTCGTTTGAGTGATGCCAATCACTCGATAAAGCTTCAAGGTTGAAAATATCTCTAGCTTCTTCGTTCACGTCTAACTTAGACGTTAAGTTTGCTTGCTTTTGATCTATGTTTCACTTTGTTATCAAATGGTTAAGCTCTGTAAAGTTTTTGTTATCTGAATGGCCTAGGAAAATGTTTGAGTGACCTAAATCACTCCTTAAAGCATCAAGGTTTGAAAAATATCCCTAGCTCCATCGTTCTCGTTTTACTTAGTTGTAAAGCTTGCTTCCGTTTGATCTATCTTTAACTTTGTGGTCAAATGGTCAAACTTAGCAAAGTTTTTGGGATCCGAATGGCCTAGGCAATGTTTGAGTGACCCAAATCACTCCTTAGAGCGTCAAGGTTTGTAAATATCTCCAGATTCTTCGCTCTCATGTAACTTACATGTTAAGTTTATTTTCTTTTGAAATATCTTTGACCACACGGTCAAATTATCAAACTTGCCTAAGTTTTTGTGATTCGAATGGCCTTCGCAATGTTTGAGAGACCACAATCACTCTTTAAAACTTCATGGTTTGAAAATATCTCTATATTCTTCGTTTTTGTCTTACTTATTGGTCAAGCTTGCTTTCCGTTTGATATATCTCTGACTTTATGGTCAAATGGTCAAACTTAGCAAAGTTTTTTCTGATTCGAATGGTGTAGGCAATATTTGAGTGACCCCAATCACTCCTTACAGCTTCAAGGATTGAAATTATCTCTAGCTTCTTCGTTTGAGTGATGACAATCACTCGATAAAGCTTCAAGGTTTAAAAATATCTCTAGCTTCTTCGTTCACGTCTAACTTAGACGTTAAGTTTGCTTGCTTTTGATCTATGTTTCACTTTGTTATCAAATGGTTAAGCTCTGTAAAGTTTTTGTTATCTGAATGGCCTAGGAAATGTTTGAGTGACGCAAATCACTTCCTTAAAGCAGCAAGGATTGAAAATATCCCTACCTCCATCGTTCTCGTTTTACTTAGTTGTAAAAGCTTGCTTCCGTTTGATCTATCTTTAACTTTGTGGTCAAATGGTCAAACTTAGCAAAGTTTTTGGGATGCGAATGGCCTAGGCAATGTTTGAGTGACCCAAATCACTCCTTAGAGCGTCAAGGTATGTAAATATCTCCAGATTCTTCGCTCTCATGTAACTTACATGTTAATTTTATTTTTCTTTTGAAATATCTTTGACCACACGTCAAATTATCAAACTTGCCTAAGTTTTTGTGATTTCGAATGCCTTGGCAATGTTTGAGAGACCACAATCACTCTTTAAAACTTCATGGTTTGAAAATATCTCTATATTCTTCGTTTTTGTCTTACTAATTGGTCAAGCTTGCTTCCATTTGATATATCTCTGACTTTATGGTCAAATGGTCAAACTTTAGCAAAGTTTTTTCTGATTCGAATTGTGTAGGCAATATTTGAGTGACCACAATTACTCCTTACAGCTTCAAGGATTGAAATTATCTCTAGCTTCTTCGTTTGAGTGATTGCCAATCACTCGATAAAGCTTC